>JAAIXJ010000121.1:0-45866 GCA_013403705.1 Heliconius hermathena | reverse complement strand
AAATTATTCACTGACATCGGCACATTTAACAGAGTTTTAAAAAACATAACATAGGTAAAAAGAACGTAATGTTACAAAAATATATACATATAATAAATAATTAGCTTTATGTATATTTTATGAATATCAAATATCAACATTGGTCATATTTTTTAGTTCGAAACAATCAAAAATTCTTATAGAAGTTACGATAATGTCGTAAAAAAAGTCATATTAGAATATTACAGATTAAAGTAATAAAAAAATCATATTAGAAATCATTAGGGTTGTCAATCAATGCTGCTTATTAAATCAATAATCATGTATTTTAAGCGGGCGAAGCCGTGGGCGGGCCGCTAGTATTATAAATAAATGTTTGCATTATTCTAAAAAAAACTTTTTGAAATGAGAAATATTCTGTTAATTGAATTAAAACTTTAATGTCTGATTATATTGACTCATCATAAAATAGTACACTAAAGGGTAATGTGTACTTGATGGTTGTGCATTCAATCTCCGTACAGGGGAATAAATAATGTTTGTTTCCCCGCTTTGTTACAACTCGCCATGTCACTAAGTGGAGGGCGGAGAGCACAGTGTTTACTAACTGCTGGAGGCCACTTTGGCTTCTTATTTAAGCGATAAAATAAAAATATTTCATTCCCTCGAGCGGGAATCGAATCTATAACTGTGTATCGTATTTACAGCCTGATGCAGTGGCACTACGACACACCTTCCTTGCAAAAATATTGTAAATAATATAATTTAGTTGTAACTATCTATATCTATCTGGAATATACCGTTGTAGCGTGTACTTGCCCGGGGCGGGGGGCCCGGGGCGGTCTTTGTGTGAAAGGTTAGATAATCATACTAATTATGTGAGTGTTTATCGCCGATCTGATCTCTGGAACGTCCAGTACGTGATGGATCGTCTCCGTCCTCTCTCGTCCTGTGCAGGTTCGCGACTCTAGTTAAGTTATATTTAAATTTATAATTTTTATTCATTGTAATTACGTTCATCGCAACGCAAAACATGACATAGCCAATGGTAGTATTACTTTTACTCGCGGCTTCGCCCGCTTCAACTACTCGATTATCTATTCAATTCACCCTTTTGCGTTCGTGTTCTGGTACATCAATCAATCAATCAATCAATGACTGGCTTAAGTTTGTGGACGTTTGCTTTTATTTTGTATGAAATAAACTACAATTGTAAATTTGTAATAGTTTTTAATTTCTGCAACATTAATATAATTTTTATTTTTTATTTTTAAGAAATGAGTGTACATGCTCGCAAATTTAAGCTTATCAACTTTTACTTTGTATAAGTTGTATTTTCCGTTGACCTACAATGCTAAAATTGGTACAGAACTGGGTTGGACGAGTCCGACTCGCATTTGACCGAGTTTTTTTTGAACTCATACTGATTTATTTCCTGTCACAAATAACAAGAAATGATATTTAAAAGTCTTGAGGCCAGTAGTGGCGCAGGGGCATAAAATATGCCTGTAATCGACTGGTTGTGGGTTCGATCCCCACTCGAGGAGTGAAATATTTATTTACATTTATATTTCATTTCTTCGCTCTGGTATCGAGGGGAAAAAGCGGCGTTGAGTTCCGCCACTCAACACGCAATGCCTCCAGAAATTGGCAGAAAGTGTGGAACTTATCTTAACACTAGGTTCCCTCTGCCAACCCTTCTGTTAGCAGGATACAGCGTAAAGCTGATATTTAAAAAATATATGATCATTTTGTTTAGTTAAAAAAAGCACTATGCGAAATTGTCTATCTTATTCAGGTCTAGAGGACTTCATATATAACACGTATCTGAAGACACTTTACGGCCAACGCTGGCAACAATCTTGTAAGTACGAGTGAGTGCGCGGAGGGATGTCTGTATGATTGTTCAATCTACTCATTAATAAGTCAAAAGAAACATATTTATTCTGAGCTCAGTTATTTTCGCAAATGTCTATTCATTACATGCGTTTTACCATTTTGACATTGTATGGAGAATACTCAACGGAAATTTGCAGATTGTAGAAAAAATTAAACAAACATATGGGCTGATTTGATTTGAGTAATCATATTTATTGCAAACATCAACAACCGGATTATAAAACAGTAGCTTGCGTTATCAAATTGAATTAACTTAGAGTTGTGTATGACACATGCACAGGTAGAGGTAGTTTACGATGAAACAATTAACATTATATTTAATCAGCTTCACGCTGTATCCCGCACACAGCGGGCAGGCAAAGGGAACTTTATGTTAAACCACTCCGTTCTCCATTTTTCATTGAATTCTGGAGGCATTGCATCTTAAGTGGCGGAACTCAAGGCCGCGCTTCGCTTCGACAGTAAAGCGAAGAAATGAAAATAATAAGTTCAAATAAATATCTCATTTCCCCGAGTGGGGATCGAATACACAACCAATCGCGTCAATCGCGTCGTACAGTCTCCAATAGTTACCGAGAACAGCGCATTCAACCAAACAAACTGCTCAGCTATAATATAATATTAGTATAGATATAGCGTTGTTATTAAATAATATACCGTAGTGCTGCGCCTACTAAGTAGTAGCGTCTCGTCTCAGCGACAGGTCTCATGCAAACACTCAACACCGGTGGCACCACCACTACCAGTACCAAAACCAGTACCAGTACAGTGTCATTAATTCTAAATATATTTATCTCCTCAACGGGACCTGCCAGCCTGGCTGCTGGGAGGAGGCAACTACTGCAAAAACTGGTAGCCTCACTCATTAATCGGCGATATCAATTAATTTTATAGCGATGTAAATCTTATCAAATTGTCATGCAAAGCTTTGGCACTACTGAGAACTTGTATCGAGCCGATAAAATATTATACGTCTTTATATTATCGCATATATTATAGATAAAGACAGATTTATTACTTGTAGACATTTATGTAATATTTTTTCACTTAAATCAGTGATTTTTTGCCTAAAATGTACAAAAAAAAACGGTTAAGTGCGAATCAAACTCGCGCACGGAGGTTTTCGTGCCAATTTTAGGATTGTCGGTCAACTGGGAAAACACAACTTACTTAAGTTGACAAACTTAAGTATGCGGGCATATGCACACATTTTGTATGCAATGAATTACACATATAAGTTTGTAATTATTTTTTTTCTATGAAATACCTACTACATTACCTACATTTAATTGGAGGTCTCGATCTTTTTCTGAAATTCTGGTTTAGCTTAGCCAGAGCCCTTTCATCTGATACCTCACTTGAACTATCGGCTTTAATACCATTTTTACATACATACATTTTTAATTTTCGAAATTTTTCCTTTGTGTTTGATATAAGACGTTGCTTCGTACTTCATTTCATGATTCTGAGTTCACGTGAAATTCCCGGTAGGTTTTGATTTCACTGCGAATTTCGAAAATTTGCGGCACAAACGGCTTTATGTTCTGATTGCGTTGGTTTAGAAGCTTGATTTTTCCCAGCTCCATGGGACAGTAGACCTAAACCTCCACGCTTTCCTAAGAAAAAGGGTCTTGATAGATGGTCAACAAAGTGATCCTATAAGGATTTCGTTTTTAGGGTTCCGTACTTTTTAAGGAAAAAAAGAACCCTCATAAGATCACTCTGTTGTCTGTGTATCTGTCTGTCTGTTTGTCTATCAAGACCCTTTATCGCAGGAACGCTTAGAGATATCGAGTTGAAATTCAAACCATATACTCAAATTTACGGCCCCTTAATTTCCCGATAACCACATTTGTATATTTATTTAGGAAAAAGATATGGCAGTTTATAAAGCAAAAAACGCGTATTTCGACATAAAGAGAAACAAAATTAATAGGATACTTCCGGTTGACCTAGAATTATGAAATTTGACAGCTAGCATCTACACATAGTTCTAGTTCAAGAAGAAATCTGAAAATTATACATTTGTAGTTAAATCCTAAAAAAGTAAAAAAAATGGTATTAAAGCCGATAGTTCAAGTGAGGTATCAGATGAAAGGGCTCTGGCTAAGATAAACCAGAATTTCAGAAAAAGCAGTGGGCGAGTTTCAGTGGGCGAGCCTGATTTGTGCTTGTCCGGTTTTTTTCCTTTCGACGTACGGAATCTTAAAAAAGATTGGTGTTGATATATGATGATTTTCAATATAATTGTACATTTTTTAAAATTCATTGTACCTACATTTATTAACCACTTTACAGTTTAAAAAAAATCCCGCACTTAGCAGGATGTGCAGAAGGAACCTGGTAACCTAGTGTTAAGACGGTCTGTTGCCATTGAGACCCTTCTTTCGGGGAATACATGGGTTTCGCCACAAGAAAGTTAAAACAAGAAAGTCCCCACTTTCTTGTAAATTCTGAAGTATATAATAATAAGCAGCTATAGTCTCGTCGATGCTGCAGCAACTTTTCTCTATGAAATTTAGTACAAAACACTAAATATATTATATTTGTTATTATCAGATGTTATATTAATCATATCATTTTGAACATTTCAACCAAATATGCACTTTTAGAGGTTAACTTTATGATTGCAAATGTAGAAAAATGTTTACAGTTGAGTCCTTATAACCTTATACGACGTTTTCCATGAATTAATTACTTAATTATGCCTACTTTTTCTAAGAATGCTTATGTTTCTATACATAGTAAATGAGGTCCCGCAGTCAGTCGGTATTCCAGATAGCCTTCACCAGAGGCGGTGGTGGAGCCGGAAGTCGTCGGAGCGATACTTAACATAATTCACACGACGATTCTGTAATAAACTTGATATCCAGAACAGTATTACATTTTATATTATTAGATTAATATAATATTTTCTTCGAAATGAACGTGCACGCAACGCAGCGGTATTTACACTCTACTAACAATTTTTGTTTATTTAAATATTTTTTTTAACTTCACGCTGTAAGCCGCACAAGGCAAGGTAGGCAGAGGGAACCTAGTGTTAAGACACTCCGTTACCCACTCTCCACCGAGTTCTGGAAGTGGAACTCAATGCCGCGCTTTTGCCTCGACGCCAGAGCGAAGAAATGAATTTCCGCGACTGGGGACCGAACCCACAACCAATCGGTAATCGGTAAATAGTATAAGTTATGTAATCCAATTCTCAATAAAAACTGGTACTCAATCTTAAAGAATTATCGAAAACAATATAAATCGTGTACTATAGTAAAAAAGTAGGCATTGTCTAATTATATAAATGCTTGAATCCTACCAATTTTTTTTAAACAGATGAAAGTTCAAAATCTATGTTTTCTCATTATTATTTCTACGCATTACACATTCAGTGGCCGACCGCTTTTCGATAGAGTATATGCGCTAACAATACATTAAATGGCTAACAGTGTTAACGACATGCACCACACTGACACAGCACCACACCACCACACCACCACACCGCCATCGCCATACGAGACTGGGATCAAAAGCGACGGCCGCGTTAATAACTGCATAATAAAATAATTAGACAGCAAATGACTAGCCGATGATGCAGAAACTGAAATAGTAAAGAGAGTGTAAAAGGTTTGCGTCATAACAGATCGGGAGACACGTCCGTTTTATCTACGAGTATATAAAAAATATTGCGCACGCCCTAAATAGTGCGAAATTTAGAGAATAAGTAGGTAAGAGTTTTACTTACCATATTAACTTAGAAATGACGAACATCAAATTCAAATATTTCAGCAACCTCAATCAGTACATGTCTTTACATACATTTTCACCAGAGTGTCGTTCGTCGTCGTTCTCTGTGGTATCGCTGCAGCAGAGCAGGCAGACGGAGTCTCGCGTTACGACGCTGGCGCTGGTCTCCTCGAGCGGGAATCGAATCACATTTACAATCGAATATAAAAGAATAAATATCCAACGAGTGCAGGTTTCGTAGAATTTATCAAACCACCGAGGCCACGCCGAGATCCAGTTTTTGATGATTAAATTCGTATTTCAAGATTCCAAGACTACCTTTAATTGTGTCACATTAGCATTTGTACAAACTTTTACGGTTTACCCATTAGAGTAGAAGATGTCGTAAACTTCTATCTGTATTACCACACAGTGGAAACACCAATTAAAATAATTTAATTTAATTCAGTTTCACATTAACAGCTTAAATCTCAAGAAGTAAAAAAGTATATTAAAATCTTTTACAAATTTAGCATAGTAGAGACGGTGTAGTGCTGGACACTCATGTTTTTAATTTTCGCCCAAACGAGTGAATTATAAAACTTAACTGTTAAGTGAATTATGATTAATAAACAGCATTTTTATAAGAAGATATCGTTGTGGTGTGGTGGTGTGGTGTTTTGACGCGGGTTCCCATATTGATGTTATAAATAACATCACCTTCAAATGAATGTACTCAAACGATTTTACTCACTAATGTCACGTGGTCACCAGTATCTATTAGAATACTTTAGAAAGTAGAAATAGCAGCTCTGATGTACAAAGTGGACACTCTAATTGAAGAAAATAATATTTGAAGCATAAACGACAACACCTCTGAAGAAATTAAATAAAACAACAGTTTCAGTAATCAGAAATAATAGACTCCTCTATCCATATCCATATTTTTATTTCGATCGATGTACATAATCGATGTTTTTGAACGACAAATATCCCCAGAATGTATTTTTAAAAAAATAAGTAGTAATTAAACCACCGCATACAAAAATGCACCACCATGTAAAATCACCGAATAATTGGTAATATTTATCGTCGTAACAAATAGTATGTGATATTATTACCATCATCTAATACTTGTATATATTAAATACCTGAAAATTTTAAAGTTACCCCGCGCAGCTAGAATCCTTCTCCTATTCCCATTTGACCACAAGTGCGAAACTGCAGGTACAATATAAGTATAATGATAGGCACTCTGCAACGTACCTACAAGGCACGGGTGCGTCTGGTGTCTAGTGTCTGGTGTCTGGTGTCTAGTGTCTGGTGACTGGTGTCGACGGAGGTATTGATCAAGTTTCCTTATACAATTTGCACCCATGCACGTATGCATGTATCTCGTACTTATGGACGTGTTTCATGAAATTCTTGCTATATTATAAACATAATATAACTGTTTTGCATTACAACAAAACAATTATTATGTGTGCGATAAAACACAGTGTTAGAGTGAAGAAGTCATCCGTGATTTTAGTCTATGGTACTACAAAGTTACCAATCTGTCCATAGATTATCTACTCTTGGCACCCGCAGGCGCCACCTACCGTGACGGTTGGTGCGAAAACATCTGTCAACTCATAGTCTTCACGTTTCATTCAATCACCAGCAAGTCCTACTTGCTAACACTGTGTTTTATCCAACACATAATAATTGTTTTGTTGTAATGCAAAACAGTTATATTATGTGTCTTCTAAAACACAGTGTTAGAGTGAAGATCTGTTTGTTATCTGCTGGTGTCAAGTAAAAATGCTATGTTGATAAGAAAAAGCAAATTATTATATAACATTTATTAATTATCATATTAAAAAATTTTGATTCAAATAAAAATACTAATCAAACTTAAAAGTCAGTAATCAAACTTAAAAGCGTATCTGTAATCAAATCTAGAATAACAAATATAGAATTATCCTTAAAAAATAATAATAATAACAGTATGTAATCCTCAAAAATTCAACAAAATATTAATGCAGAAATTGCACAAAAATAATAAAACTTTCTCTCATGAGATCCATACCAATAACTTCTTCGTACTAAACTTGCAAATTATTAAAAATAAAAAACAAATAAAAAATTAACTAAAATCAAAAACAGCTCTTGTCATAATTCAATTAAATACTTGAAAAATTATCAAAAAGTAAGTCAGCACTTGTATGTCTATCTGCTGATTCTATTTTACGACAGTAAAATTTTCTAAAGGTATGAAAACTCTTCCAGTTTCCTCTTTTTAAAATTTCTTCGACTGGGTGATTCTCAAACCAGCCCCTAGAGGCAACTGCACTACGTATAATACCAGGAGGTGCACTGATATTTATATCTTTAAAAATACTTTTAATCCAACCACCTATAATTGTTCTAGAAGCCGGTCTTACTGCACCCTTTATAGTAACAAATAAGCTTGTGATGTTGTTCTCTACTAATCGTCTACTGTTAGTCAACTGAATCAGTTGTCTAATATGTTTCACTGGACATATCATGTCATTATCATGTGTTAACAACACCCAGTCTGACTGTCTATGAGTGCTAGTATCAGTCTTAGAACCAAATCTTGGATGCAAAACAATTCTATCATGTTGTTCAGAATAATGTTCACCTGATATATCCAACAGCGTCAAATCATGAATTCTTCGCCCTGAAGCCAGTAATAATATTAAGGCAGTTCTACGAGAAACATCAAATAATGTATTTAAAAATGATCTTTCTTGTAGCCAATCAAACAGAAGTTTAATATCAAAAACTGGTGGCTTTTGTACATGAGGCCTAGCTAGAGAAATAGCTTTCAAAATTTGTTGAACAAAAAAATTTTTTGAAAATGACTCATTTGATGTAGCACAATAAGTTGAAATAGCTGACTTATGGAGTAAAATTGTATTATATGCTAATTTGTCCTTTAAATAAAGCTTAGCTAAAAATCTAGCTACACTATTGCCATTTGGTGCCCTAGGGTCTATGCCCTGCTCTACACACCAATCTATCCATCTTTGTATAGGTCTCTTATAAGTCATAAGTGTAGATTCTCGCCAACTCCTCTTTAATAACTTAATCTCTTCTACAGTCCAGTGCGAGACCTGGTGCCCCCACCCCCAACTTTCCATGCCATGAGGCCCAGCTGTTCCACTTGTGGAGGGCACTGACCTGTTGTAATGTCTATTAAATTCTTCCGAATCTTTTCTATTAGAAGCGGTTTCTCCAAAGCTCTGGCCTGCAAGTCCGGAAGCCAGAAACATCTTTTCCATTGAGGGGCTATTAATATGAAGGTTCCTTTGGCCTTGTTTAGATGGGACAGTACCTGAGGCATTAAATTGGGAGGTGGGAATAGCCATCCCAATTGACATTCCCATTGACGACTGAAGGCGTCGTAAAAAATTGCGTACCCATCTGTCGAGTCTAGCGTTACATATTTCTCGACGACGGCTGTTGATCTGGACGCGAATAGGTCTACGTCTGGCACGCCCCAAGCTTTGAATATGGCCTCCGTGGCCGGGGGCAACAGATGCCACTCGGGCAGTTCCCGGCCTCTTGAGAGGCGGTCTGCAATCCCGTTTAACCTCCCCGGGAGGTAGCAAGCCGACAGTGTTGTTTGGAGCTGCTCGGTGAGCCTCAAGAGCTTGGTTGTTAATTTTAGAAGGGCAGTTGATCGAGTGCCACCTTCGTTTCTTATGTATGACACCAATGTTCGGTTGTCTGACTGTACGAGTATATGTGCCGCCTTCAATACTTTCTGTTGGCTCTTTATTGCTCCATATACCGCATACATCTCTTTGAGATTTGAATGCCACCTTCTCTGATATGGGGCCCATTGACCTGACAAGTAAAGGTTGTTCAATTGAGCGCCCCACCCTGCATCCGCTGCATCGGTGGTTAAGAAGTGTGATACCTCTTTTCGACGCAGTGTCTTGCAACTCCTTTGCACTGCTTGCACCCACCATCCCAAATCCTGACACACCTTGGGCGGTAATGGTCTTATCTCCTTGGGCCTTCTGTCTCTGTATCCCTTTAAAAATATTTGCATACTTCGGCAATAAAGACGGCCCTTGGGAATGGTGAGAGTTGCAAAGTTTAAATGGCCTAATAAGCTCTGGGCCTCTTTCAGGCTGCATGTGGAACCCTTTCTTTTGAGATCGGTGATCATCTTTTCTATGGTACAAATTTTCTTTTGAGGTAGAGTCATAGTGAACTGGTTGGTATTCCAGATTATACCCAAGTACTCTATCTCTTGAGTCGGCTCTAAAACAGACTTTGGGTAATTGATATGCCACCCTAAAGTCTCTAGCAAGCTCAGCATTTCCGAAACCTGAGTGTCTAGTCTGGAACGGTGTTGGTTCACCAACAAGAAATCGTCCAAGTAAACCAGTAACCTGAACCCCCTGGTCCTTAGGATTTCCGCAACCCAATTGACCACCGCTGTGAAAATCTGTGGGGCACAGGAAAGACCGAAAGGAAGTGCTGTTAGCTGCAAGACTTCCTGATTGTATATTATCCGCAGAAAACGCCTGTGAGTTTCTGAAATTGGTATATGAAAATAGGCATTCTGAAGGTCGATCTTTGTTAACCAATCGTTTTCTTGTAGGAATTCTGATACCTCTGTCTGAGATATCAGATGAAATTTCTTTGGAGAAATGTAAACATTGAGACCCCTGAGGTCGAATATGGGCCTTAATCCCCCACTGGACTTCTTTATCAAAAACATTCTTGAATGAAAACCGGGATTGAGCACTTTTGGCCTTTCTAATATTCCCTTTTCTTTTAACTCCTTGATCATCTCTGTCATCAGGGGAGTTTCTCTGGTGCGAAATCTCCTTTGGACATTCTTGTAGGGATACTGCATAGGGGGCTTGGACTTGAACGGAATTCTTCCTCTTGTAATTATCTTTAAAATAAATTGAGTCGCACCTTGACTTTGCCATACTGATATATGGTCTTTTAAGCAACCCCCCCTGAAGCCCCTTAACTGATAGTCAATCTTGTCTCGTATTGGACTGATTGGAGGTGTTGCTGCGACGAAAGGGCTTCTTATATTTCGACTTCTTGTCTATTTTTTTACCACGATATTGCTGTGGATGTTTTTTCACATCTTGTTTCCTATGTGAGTTCTGGTCGAAAGTATGTCTCTTTTGCTGACCTCTCTTTAAATAACTTGGTGTATTCAGCCATATTTGGGATCCACCTAAAGATTGTATAATGGGTTGTAATGCCTCTTTGCTAAATAAATACTCTGCACTCGGAGGCACACTTCTTAAGGTCATCTGAAGATTCACATTGTCAATCTCCTTAAGTATTCTCTCTCGTCTTATCTCAATGCATTCAGCTCTTTTACCACATATAATCTGCAACATATTATCTGAATTCTTTGCAAAAGATGATGTCGGGCCAAACATAGTAGTGAATTTTTCAAATAATGTGTTATAATTAACACTAGCAGGCTCCTTTGAGGCCCAATCAACTATAGACTGTAATGATTGCCTTAGAAGATGCCTCTGTTCTAAGGCTACATTAGATAAGCTACTCAATAAAAGCTCTGTTGAAGCCAAATAATCCTTAGACTTATTAAAATGACATAACTCTTCATTAACTCTTAAACCCATAAAACCAGGTTCTGCAATATAGGACTGCATGGCTTTTTTAAATCTTATTCCTTTCCAAGATTGCGAGTTAAACTGTTGTATTTTATTAAGCTCTCGCAACCGTTGCTCGTCAGCCGCAGGTATAATTTTATTACCATCATAATCGATACATACATCACCTAATGTCAATGTATTAATTGTATTACTACTACTAGGATCTACAAGAAAAGTTTCCTCTCTCATATGTGACCCTGTAGGCAAATTATTAGGTCGACTTGTCTGCGGTTGCAATTGATCAGACATATGCGCAACAAAATTGGAAATATAACTTACCTGAGTTATTAAACTATCGACTCTTGGGTCAGAATAAGGTAACGAACGCCTACGTCTTTTGTTTGGAGGTGGAGAGGCACAGTCTTCTTCCTCCGAGGATGAAGACGAGGACGATGTTAAAATGTTACACCGATCCTGTCCCCCATCCGAGGCGACCTGGCTCGGTGCCGCACTCTCACCTCTTTCAGACTGATTCATTGTATCACTGCACTTTTAAAAAAAAAAAATGCGTACTTATTTAATTTAAAACACTGTGAGTTATCTTATAAAAGAAAATAACGCATAAAACGATATTTTTCTCAACTTTGTAAACTTTTTGATGCTTAGACTTCAAAAATCACAAATGCTATGAGTTGACAGATGTTTTCGCGCCAACCGTCACGGTAGGTGGCGCCTGCGGGTGCCAAGAGTAGATAATCTATGGACAGATTGGTAAGTTTGTAGTACCATAGACTAAAATCACGGATGACTTCTTCACTCTAACACTGTGTTTTAGAAGACACATAATAACCTATTTGATTTGCGAAACTAACGTATGGAACCCTAAAAAGATAATTAAATTGATGATTTACGTTGACATTTTTAATACAAATACATTATTGCAAACAATTCAATATTTGGAATGTTTAAAAAGATTTCATCGTTTTATATGTAACTGGCTACATGACATTCCACGTTACTTCGTTCCTTCGACCTCTGATTGTGACATCTCTCTTGGAGAGATAATAGAGAATAATTTATCTCTCCAAGAGAGATGTCACAATCAACAAAATGTATGAACGAATTATACAATATTCCTTTAAAATAAGAAAATTTACTGTTTCAATTTTCAATAATTAAATTAAAAGCACGTGCGGGAAATCATAAGAAAATTTGTCAATTTATAGGAGACATAATTTTACAAAACTAGTATGGACTAGGACTATTTAATAAAAGAAGAATTGCCTATTTACGTATACGTACGTAATTGCCGTAAATTCATATTAGACTCTTGCGACGCGCGACGTTGAGTTCCACTACTCAACCTTAAGAATTCGGTGAAAGTGGAGAACAGAAGTATTTTAATGTGGAACGGTCTCAACTCTAGTTTCCCAGGATCTTTCTCCCTATCCTCTAATGTGTGGGATACAGCGGAAAGCTAAAAAAGACGAAGTAGTTCATAGTATATTGCCAATTTAATTATTTTTATACGATAATTTCATTTTCGCTACGTTAATATAATTCACTTTATAATCCAAACAGCAATGCCACACATCTGCACGTTGCTAATCACGAATGTTATCACTCGACTGACTTACATGACTTACATACATTATAGTATGAAGTTGAGACCGTCGAAACCCAATATTTGCTGGGGGTGGGTTCAATTCTCCGCGAGAAAATGTCAGGATTATGCGAATTAAGACATGACATTATTGTTTGTTGTAGTCATTAATTGTTTATCGTCATTAAGTATGTTGTTATACATAAATTAGACACAAAACAGTTTCAATAAGCTGTTATAATATTTCTATAGAGTTCAGCAAACTAATTATTTTGGTCCAATTCAATGGGTACTCGTAGCTTCATCTGGATAAGCTAACTTATTGAATATTTTAGTTTATCCAGGTGAAGCTAAACGTGGACCCAGGCATAAAAAACATTCGGAAATATGGGTAACGTCAGTAAAAAATATTTTTTAATCTTAAAACTAAAACTATATTGTTTAAAATAGGTACCGTACTACGTATATTTGAATAATGTATTCAAATTACTCTATAAGATACTTACACAAATTATTTACATTTCTCCAAATGGAATTTTAACAATCTTCTTCTCTTAGGATCCTCGCGACTGCACCTCGTCGGTCGGTCCATTTATTTTCTTTATCAATTATGCCCAATAATTTAAAATCCTTTCTGCATCTGTTCCTCGGTTTGGAGATACGAGCGATATGGAGTCGTTTGCTTAATTACAGACAAACAGACGATTTATCGTTTAATCCAGGGCGACAGTCGCGGCCGCGCGCTAATTACCGTGGCGGGGAGCTAAGAGCAGCTAAGAGCGCGGGCAGGTTGAGCGCTATCTTGCTAAAAAAGGCTATCAGACGTCTTAATGGTGATATATGTTTGTATGGAAGGTTTCAATGAAAAATAATTTATAATATTGACGATCACTTACGTCAATATTATAAATTATTCTCTATTATCTCTCCAAGAGAGATGTCACAATCAGAGGTCGAAGGAACGAAGTAACGTGGAATGTCATGTAGCCAGTTACATATAAAAGGATGAAATCTTTTTAAACATTCCAAATATTGAATTGTTTGCAATAATGTATTAGTATTAAAAATGTCAACGTAAATCATCAATTTAGTTATCTTTTTAGGGTTCCATACCTTTTAAGAAAAAAAGGAACCCTTATAAGATTACTTTGTTGTCCGTCCGTCTGTCTGTTTGTCAAGACCCTTTATCTCAGGAACGCTTGGAGATATCCAGTTGAAATTCAAACCATATACTCAAATTTACGGTCCCTTAATTTCCTGAAAAAATCATATTTCTATATTTACTTCAAAAAAACATATGTTCGTTTATATCGCAAGAAACGCGTATTTCGACACTATAACGGAAATCAAAATTCATAGGGTACTTCCGGTTGACGTAGAATTATTAAATTTAGCACCTAGTATCTACAGGTAGTACTAATGCAGGAACTGAAAGCTTTAGATTTGTGGACAAAATTTGATATTAGAGCCGCTCGCTCGCTTGTTAAATATATGTAATATGTTAAAAGAGGCCAGTCGTGACACAGCGGCACAAAGTGTGACTGTAAAACCGACTGGTTGTGGGTTCGATCCTCACTCGAGGAGATGAAATATTTACTGAAATTTATATTTGCATTTTCTTCGCTCTGGTGTCGAGGTTAAGCGCGGAGCTGAGTTCTGCCACTCAACACGCAATGCGTCCTCCAGAATTCGGCAGAAAGTGGAGAACGGAGTGTCTTAACACTAGGTTCCCTCCGCCTACCTTGCTGTGTGCGGGATACAGCGTAAAGCTG
Source organism: Heliconius hermathena (assembly GCA_013403705.1). Lineage (NCBI taxonomy): Eukaryota > Metazoa > Arthropoda > Insecta > Lepidoptera > Nymphalidae > Heliconius > Heliconius hermathena. The sequence goes on along the minus strand of JAAIXJ010000121.1, from coordinate 31,281 downwards.
ATTTAATTTTAATTTTAATTTTAGAAGAAATCTCATCTAGTATCTATATAGCACTGGCAGGACTCTGGGCAAAGTGTCAGTAGCTGGAGCGAGACAATGTCACTTACGGGGAGTGCTCCTTTTGGCGATAAGCCGGCGGAGGAGGACTGCTGAGTAGTGAGGACTGACCGCGACGGAGATTACACTTGGTAATAAAAAATATCTTACTTTTGAAAGTAGTCAGCTACTTTATACGCTAATTGAGTTATGATTATAGAGATTTTGTAATTAATCATGGCTTATTTTTAATTGTTAAATCCTGTGAAAATATTAACATTTAAAACTCTTTGGTTGTTAATTAGATGACAGACAATGCACTGACCAAAGTACTGGACATTGAGAGTTTAATTTATCATGTAGATAGGTAAGGAAACGTACGTTTACTAAACGTGGATTTTTTGAAATTCCGACGTGAACATAGAGTTACTAGTGTCGTCATAACAGAAGGTGAATTTCAAAAATGTTGAGATTAATAAAGTAGGTCCTAGTCAATAGCTTCTCTAAAATTGTCAGTATTTCGTGAAATCTCAAGAATTTTTATCTAAAACTCAAGAATTTCTTTTTTTAGCTGTATGCTTTATTTCAGCAGGATGGATACCCCGCTCCGCTCAGCTCTCCAGCTAAAGAGAACAGAGCGCACGGTATTGTATTTTTTACCATAGTGTTTTTTTATCTCATTTTATATATTTTCAGCTTCACGCTGTATACCGCATAGCAGGCTAGGCAGAGGGAACCTTGTGTTAAAACACTCCGCAAAATTTTAAAGACATTGTGTTTTGAGTGACGGAATTCAACGCAGCATTTTATCTTGATAAATTCAAATTCAAATTCAAATAATTTTATTCAAAATAAGAAGTTACATGCTTCATTTTTTGAACGTCAAATAATTTACCACCAGTTCACTAAAGTTAATGCCTCAGACCTGAGAAGAACCGGCGCAAGAAACTCAGCGGGACCTATTTTTTTTAAATAAATTTATACAAATACATATTTAAATATCTGTGACAATGATACTTTTGAAACAGACTAGAGCGAGCATTTCATTCCCAAGGCGTGTTATCATTTACAAAATCATTAATTTGGTAATAACCTTTAACACACCAAGGTCTTTTCACAATTTTTTTAAATCGTGATATAGAAAATTCTCTGACGTTTTCTGGGATCCTATTGTAAAAGCATACACATTTTCCCATAAAAGAATTACGAATTCGATGCAACCGAGTTACAGGTGCACCAAGATTATGCCTATTTCTAATGTTAATATTATGAAAATCACCAATTTTGGTAAAATAATTAATGATTTCTTAACATACATGACATTTTCAAAAATATATTGAGATACTAGAGCGAAAAAAAATTCTCGAGTGGAAATTGAAGCCACAATCTTCACGTTTATAGCACTTGACACTTTGCAGCTGACCTGATACGACGACCTGATGAGCAATTTAATAAACAACTCTCCGTGTGAACACTGCTCATTGGTCGACATAACCAAAAAGCAAAAACTTAATCTGAACAAGCGGTTGTCAATTAGACTTTATGATCGCATAATTATAGTGCGAAATATATTACATGTAACAAGGTATTTCTTGTTACAGTGATACATGGTGGGGACAGGACCGGACGGGCAGGCAGGCAGGTAGGCAGGTAGGCAGGCGGGCACGTAGACACATAGGGAGGCAGGCGGGGAGGCAGGTAGGTAGGCGGGCAGATAGAAAGGCAGGAAGTCAAGCAGGCAGGCAGGCGAGTAAGAAGGTAGGTAGGGAGGTAGGCAGGCAGGTAGTGAGGGAGGTAGGGAGACAGGTGGGCAGGCAAGTAAAGAGGCAGGCAGGCAGGTAGGCATATAGGGAGGCAGGCAGGTAGGCATATAGGGAGGCAGGCAGGTAGGTATACAGATAAAGAGGCAGGCAGGCAGGCAGATAAGGAGGCAGGTAGACAGGCAGATAGGTAGGAAGGCAGGTAGGGAGGCAGATAGTGAGGTAGGGAGACCGATAGTGAGGTAGGCAGGCTGGCAGGTACGGAGGCAGTTAGGGAGGCAGGCTGGCAGACGGAGCACTCGCGAATCGCGGCCGTCCGGCCTCTCAATTAGCTGCAATTATAACGCTTTGATGTCGCCGACGCGCTGTGTGTCCCGCGCCGACGACGATCACGGCATCTTGTATACATTTATAACATACCCTGCAAACTGCCGATTGTGAAACGAAGGTGTTTTCTCTTGTGTGAGACTAGCTGCTACCCGCGACTTCGCCCGGTAAGTAAATGGAGGTTACTTAAAGTTATGTATAGCATATGAGACACTCTAAGTGTAGGAGGTAACTGCGACCGCAAGTACAGCGCGTTACAACGAAATGATTAATGTGATATAACATAGTCTATAGTGCCTTCCCCGATAAATGGACCATCGAACAGCAATTAAGTAGTTTCTGAGATTAGCGCGTTTAAGCAAACAAATTCTTATTTTTTTTTAAATATTTTTTAAAGTGTTATTCCACACTTAGGAAAGAAAAATACTTACTTAGAAGCCATACCTATGGCTTAGCGGTCAGAGCGCCTGGTCGGTTTCCAGGAGGCACGGATTCGAGTCCCGCTACGTTCAAATTTTTATTCGTTTTCTAAATAAGTAAATTCTTAATTATTTTGCAGTTTTGTAATATTAGTACCGACATAGTAAAAACATAAGTTGATAAATTATTCGATTGGAGCTCTTATCTACTATTAAGTTTATCAGATTGAATAAATCTCTACCTGGAGTTATTTAGTCCAATTACTGTTCGCCGCCATCCTTTATCGGGTCCTTTTTATTTGACAACAACTACACACTTACATCATTCATTGAATTGCAGTATTATTTATGATTAACATTCTAAATTAACATTCACAAAAAAATGGAAAAAATATTAAAATATTAATTTATATTTCTTATTATGTAGGTGAGGCCAGTCGTGGCGCAGTGGCACAAAGTGTAACTGTAAAACCGACTGGTTGAGGGTTCGATCCCCACTCGAGAAGATGAAATATTTACCTAAATTTATATTTCCATTTCTTCGCTCTGGTGTCGAGGATAAGCGCGGCGTTGAGTTCTGCCACTCAACACGTAATGCCTCCAGAATTCGGCAGAAAGTGGGGAACGGAGTGTCTTAACACTAGGTGCCCTCTTCCTACCCTGCTGTGTGCGGGATACAGCGTGAAGCTGATTTATTTATTTGATTTTATAATGTAGATACCTAAACATTATAACAAGCTGCGCATTGAAAATGAAAAACTTTATTTTTATATATTTTATTTATGTAATTTCTTTATAAATGCTTTAATAACTTTCAAGAGTCACGATATAAAGGCACTATCATCTTGATTTGACTACTGTAATAAGTCACTAACGGTACACACCAACGAGACCTACAATTACTAGTTAACAACTAGGGCTAAGATCGTGTTAGTACAATTTACGTGTTCTCACCTCCACTACATCTCCCTTAGCCTTATATCCAGTTTAATATGTATTCTTTACAAAAAGCTATCTCGCAGCATTCGTAATAGCAGTTACACGAACACTTGTTAGAATCGGAGGCTGTAACGATTTCCCAGGATCATTCTAACGATGACTGAGCTCGACTAGCTGCATCAGGTCACCTTACCTGGTAAGTAGGTGATGTATAGGACGCGACGCGACGGTTCAAGAGTAATGTTAACATGCAGTAGCGCTAACACTTGCGCTGTAATTGGTTCCTTGTATGGAGGAGGCCGGCCGCTGATAACGCATCTACGAATGATGACTTGGAGACGTTTTTTGAATTAAAATTAAATATATGTAGAAGGTCATCGTGGCGCAGTGGTAAGACTGTTGATAACAAGACAAATCATGGCGTCGCGTCTCTCACCACGCGTTATTTCAATAACTGGGAACTGGTGTCTGAACACTACATTACAGATGCCATACAATGCTATATATGCTGTGTAATATGTCCCATTTTGTTACAAATCTCCACTTTCAAAAGGTAATTGCTTAGAATTATAATTTAGCAAGAGAGAATGCTATTTATTAAATATTTATATATTTATAAAATGTTATTCCATACCCAGTGGATGGAATGCGGCAACGTGGTTGTATTTAATTTCCACTTCCCATAAGTACCTATTAGTCTTCCTTAGAGAGCTTAATGAAAACATATTCTTAACGTTAACGACTACAGTTACAGTATCTAACGATCAATATCTCATTTGATCTCATATCTGGAGATACATTTTTTCCGCCGCAAGTACAAGCAGGAAGGTGGCGGCTCACAAATCATGTTGTCTCCCGTTCCCGCTGCGACCTGCCACTCCCCTGGTTGACAGGACACCGCGCTCCGCTCTGTAAGTGGGCATCATTTATCGCTTTACGGTCAGCATTGCTATATATTTCAATAAACCGAACCGATTCTAACTGTAGAGCGCGGCGGGTGCGATATAGTTCCAATTTAGATCAGATAACATTCGCTTAAGGCCTTGTCATTCTAACTGTGCTGCAAAATACTTATTTGAAGTAGAAGAATCGACAAAGTTCTAAGATAAATCAGTAAGCACTTTAAGTTACACCTTTCTCTCAACAATACTAACGTCTCGTACGAACTTTGAGAATATTCGCCAATTAAAGGAATCTCTACCGTGTTCGATATATTTATGAAGAGCCCTTACCTACCTCACCTTACCTGTGTTAGTTATAGCAGGTATCCCATACAGCATTCCTGCTTATGTTTAAATATACGTATGTTTCTATATAGCGCGAAAGTCTACGAATGGGAGTGTTGATTTATATAAGAGGAAGGATCAATATATCGTTGTAACTCAAAAGCAAAAACTGAGATCGTTGCTTTATGACTGACTCTACTATAGTTTATGGGAAGGAAGCAAGAAACATTTTCTTGACATTCTTATTGCACATAGCGCATGTATCATAGAGTTGATAGGTCGACGTCGTACGGCGTGCACGAGTATATGGCGGTGACGGCGATTACATTTACATTTGTTTTAGCCTCACGCACTTCCCACACAATGCAGGGTTGGCAGAGAGAATTTTAAAACACTCCGTTCCCCATAGAGACAATTCTGTTTCCCACATTATCCCAAATTTTTGAGGCATTGCGTGTTGAGTGGTCACTCTACGCCTCACCTTACCTCGCTACCAGAGCGAGACAATGAAAATATCTATTAATCCATTTCCTCAAGTGGGAATCGAACCCACAACGCATCGCATTTACATTTACACGTTTGTGTCCCTGCGCTCCTATACCGTCGTAGGCCTCAATATGTACAGCTGGAAATACTTTATTTAAAAAATAAAAACAGATATTTAGTAATGAATATAAAAAAATAAAAGTTGATTATAATTTCCGTATGTTCGGTGATCGTCAGGTTTGCGTGGGAGCAACACTGACGGTACGCACATCTTGTTCACGGTTAATTGTAAAGCTTTTGTCGAATAATCATCTCTTTCAATAAATATTTTTAAACAGAAGCAATAAATACTTTCTATACTTAATATTATATTATTAAGTATAGAAAGTAAAAAAAGAAATAAATTATATATTACAAAGGTGAAGAGATTGTTTGGTTTAACGAGCTTCTTACAGAAACTATTAGTTCGAATTAAAAAATATTTTTGAGTGTAATATTTCCACTTATCGAGATATGTTAATCATTTCTATGTAACCAACTACACCTGCAGTGGTAGATTATTTATGTTTAAACACGCGGGCGAAGCCGCAACTAAGGACTAGTCCATTACAAAATATTCTTCTACAAAGTACTAAAATGGAACACACATCCCGCAATAGAACTTTGTTTTTCTTACAAACCAAACAGCTATAAAGCGTAATATATGTTTGAGGAACTACGACGGCACGACGTACAAGTCTGTCCATACATAAACATTGAGTCATTAGTCCTCATAGATAAAATGCATTAGTTGGCAAAAACTTAGTTGATGACGATCAGGTCATCTTAAATCATGGGGACCACCGCGCAGCCTCCCGCAGCCTCCCGCAGCCAGCCCGCAGGTACCTGATGTGGAACAGGACGCCGCGTCCGCGTCCATGAGAAATAAACATGTTAATTATTATAGTCTGACATGATGTACATACTCGTACTGGGTAATGGAGTTTTTATGAAATACATTAGTTTCCTTTGGAAACTATGATACAGCCTTTTTTACTCTTTTGATATAAATATTGTGTGGACATGTTTAGAAGACACATTTGAAGCAAATTGCTTAAATAAAGTATACAATTAAATTCATGTGTATATTGTTTCGGTAAGACCTACTAACAGAGTAGGCAGGTCCCAGAGAGAACCTAGTGTTAAGAGACTCCAATCCAATTTTCAAAACATTGTATTATTATTAGAGCGAGATAATGAAAATACTTCATTCCCTCAAGTGGGAATCGAACCCACAATCGTTGGACTTACTGTAAGACACTTTTAAGTTATAAAATTTGGAAGCCTATTTATATTTTAATATATGAGAAAACGAATTGTTTTATTAGGGTGAAGGCTTACAGGAACTTCATGTAAATAAATAAATTTAAATTCAAAATATTCTTTATTCAAGTAAACTCTTATAAGCACTTTTGAATCGTCGAATGAACATATAACAAAAAACAAGCTACTTCCGGTTCGGAAGGCAGTGCTGCTGAGAAGAGCCGGCAAGAAACTCAACAGTATTATATCGGACTCTGACACTGACAGAACTTATATCTGTAGCACTGCCCCACAGCAACGTTCCATAAGATAAAATACTATGAAAATAGCTATAGTAGACTAGTCGGGCAGTTTCACAAGTGCTTCCAGATGAGTGTTCCACTGGAGTTTGGAATCTACAGTTGAACCTAAGAAAATAGCTGATTCCGACACATTGAGGGTTTCTCCTTTAATTTCTAGACTAAAATCATGTTTTTTAACGTTTGAAGAATGATCAACCGTCGTATTTATGTTGAATATGATACTAAAGTCGTCAAGTTTCACAACAGAACACTAGCGCCACGAGTCAATTGACTGCATAAATAAAATATTAAAACATCCGTTTGTGTTCGCGCCGATATATATTTATTTTGTTTTACTTATACTTTTCTTAATCATTATTTTACATAATAAATAAAGCTGTAAATTGAACTAAAATATGCTTATGCATAGTAGACTTACAATACAAATAATTCAAGAAAAATAAACATACATTAGACTCTATAACGAAACAGTCGATCGTGTTAGAGTTAGCACCTCGCGTCGTGCGATAATGAACGAAGTGTAGTATTTACGACATATCTGCAGTCGGACATTTCATATATATTGTTAGACCACCATGTTCGCGTCCCGTCTGTCTGAGCGTCTAGCAAATATAGGGTCATTTCGCCTGTTNGCGTCGTGCGATAATGAACGAAGTGTAGTATTTACGACACATCTGCAGTCGGACATTTCATATATATTGTTAGACCACCATGTTCGCGTCCCGTCTGTCTGAGCGTCTAGCAAATATAGATAGTTATTCATATTAAATATAAATTATTCTTTAGCACATGTTTTTCTCTTTACATCCATATCTTTTATATTGTAGAGTACGTAATGGAAGATTATTTTATGTTTTAATTTCGTATAAAAAATTTTTTCAACCACATCGAAATGGAAAATCTTTAAAATTAAACTTTGAGAAGAAGGAAACAACTCAACTGCGTCATATGGATCACATATGTACATATGTATTATCTTGGCAGGGCAGGCAGAGGAGGTAGTGTTAAGGTACTCTGTTTCTCACTTTCCAACCAGTTTTGGAGACATTGCGAGTAAAGTTGCGGACGACGCCGCGTTTTTCATGTTACCAGGGTGGAGAAACGAAAATATTAAATATTTAATTCCAAATCGGAATGGAACCCACAACCATCGCGTTTACGACCACACGCTGTGCTGTGTGCTATGCCACGACGGCCTCAATTATATAATTATCACAAAAGAAAATAATTTAAAAAGGAATTCAATACAAAATCTAACTTTACATGATCCTCTCAGCTCGTCTCCGACTGGAGGCGCAACAATGACGCGTGGGCAAAAAGCTCGCCCTCGTGTAAGTTGCGAGCTAATTAAACATTAGTTCCGGTCCCGCTCGCCGCACAGCGCCACATTCTACAGCCTACATACAGCCTATAGCACGCCGATACCATACAAGCTTACATTACCGGGAGCTTTCATAGAAAACTATATTTAAAAGCTCATTTTTTATATATTTCAGTATATTATGTGAAATTTTATATAATACATTAATGTAGGAATATATAGTTCTTTTAAAATTGTGCATATATTTTCTGAGATATTTTCTTTATATTAGGAATTGGCACTCGGTAATTCAGCTTCGTCTTCACTATTCTCGTTTTGATGAGGAAACGCACAAAGGCATATTTTTACGTCATAACATTACAAATTTATTTTATACTCTACTACTTAATCTCGTAATAACGACAATAAAATCAATGAAACTCAAGCGTAATTAGTGAAGAACGGAGTGTCTCAACACTAACTATAAGCGGGATACAGCGTGAAGCTATAATTTTAATCTAAGTACGAGCTATGTAAAGACAATAATAAATATTTATCACGTTACAATATATGGTGAAGTGTTTGCGTGATAATTGGCGTGGCTTGTATGAGGTGTCACGTATCACGTACGACGACACGCAAGTACCTATTTTTAAAGCTATATAAGAACTATGTAAAAAATTACTTTCGGAAATTATAAAATTTTCAAATTATTATTTCAATAGTACACAATATATATTTTGTTCAATGTGTTTGTACTTTTGAGTATTTCCTAATGTTTTTTTATAAAAATTAAGCGTTTTTACATATATTTTTCCACAATATAATGCTATGTTATAGATAAAAGTATCCAATCAACTATTTTATTACGGCGGCCATGTCGATATACAAAAATATTTAATAATATATGTATCTACATAGCCACAGTCAAATTTACCTGAAATCTTTATCCCGCAGAACAAACAGGCCAAGTTAAATAAGAGTTTGTAACAAGAATCGTGCGCAATATTAATAACTTCACGATCTCCACAATGTAGTGGAGAGTGCAGGCCCGGGCGCCTCGTGGGGCGTGCCCGGAGCTGGAGCTGGACAGGAGAGCTCTCCGGCGGCGGCCAGCTCACCAGCTCACCAGCTCACCAGCTCACCAGCTCACCAGCTCACCAGCTCACCAGCTCACCAGCTCACCAGCTCACTGAGGCACTCACTAGCCTGTCCCTAACTAATTATTATCAGCAAACTCGTTTGAGCCAATTTGCTGCACGAGGCGCGAGTGGACGTGCCGTATAGACCGGAGTAAGTAGAGGTACACAGTAAAAACAATTTAAAACACGTTTTAACAATAAGGGAAGAATGAAACCGGAAAACAGTCATATTACATAATATTTTTAGCATTCTCATAAAATAATCTGAAATATTTTTTTTTTATTTATTACTTAAATTATATATAATTTAAATATTTCAACAGTTATACTCCTACATTAAAACCGGTGACTATTTCAGTCAAAACAGATGTTTATGGTTTACAAACAATACTACGTATAAGTGTGTTCTTGTAAGTCTAAAAACCTTTATAGAAAATCTTTGTATGTTTAGCTCAACTATTATAATCGAAATTATAAATAATATTATAAATTTGATAACCACATGTTTTTCTAGCAAAAGTATCATGTAATTAAACCTATATTTTTTAAATTCTATCTATCTATCTATGCGGATGCAGCCACAAATACTATATATAGAATTCTTTCTTTCTACCTGCAGCAGCGCCACCGTGGCCCAATGGCATACGACACATATAGACAATGATCTTGTACCATAAACAGAAGGACTATCCAACATTAAAATAGTTTTTCAATCCGAAGCAGTAGTTTCCGAGAAACCAGTCGATGTGTTAAAACCAAAATTATATCAGTTAAATAACCGACTATATCCAAAATATGGAATTTAAAGGCAACACGTACGTGAGACGCTGCAGTTTAATTTGATCAGGTTATAACCGAGTCAAGGGCACGGTAATATTGCACATGTATCGACTTGGCGAGGCAAGTCGCCACTTACCGCCGATTATAGAGAGCAACCGCACGCCGGCCTCTCCCGCGATATATACTCGCTACAGTTGTGTGAATATCTGTATTATATATCAAATTAAAACATATTTTTTCGACGAAAAACCGCAAGACTCTATAATGATGGTATAATCAAACTCCAAGCTTTTGCTGTACAGCAGAGGAGGTAGAAAGAAGGAATGTACATGTGTGGGACGTATAACTAAAAATAATTGAAATATCCGCCGGTCGGCCGGTCGTGGCGCAGCGGCACGAGGTGTGACTGCAAAACCGACTGGTTGTGGGTTCGATCCCCACTCGAGGAGATGAAATATTTACTTAAATTTATTGCGGCGTTGAGTTCTGCCACTCAACACGCAATGCCTCCAGAACTCGGCAGAAAGTGGGGAACGGTGTGTCTTAACACTAGGTTCCCTCTGCCTACCCTGCTGTGTGCGGGATACAGCGTGAAGCTAATTTAATTTAATTTTTTTTAATTGAAATATAATGGAAATCGATTCAAAACAAAACAAACAATTTTATTACTTGCAGTAAATTTGATACATTATTTTTATTTCTGGGTTTTGATCCTATGAATAAATTGTAATAAAAAAGTACGAGTACTACACAGATAGGTGTTCAAATATTTTAAAAATATTGACCAAAATCAGGATTCGGTCGGAATAATTGAAGCTTATGCCACAGCTTCGGATTTGATTCCCACTTGAAGAAAATGAATTATTATTTATAATCTTTTCCATTTTTTCGCTCTGGTACCAATATAAACCGCGGCGTTGAGTTCTGAAACTCAACACGCAATACTTAAAAAATTCAGTGTAAAATGGGAACAGATTGTCTTAAGACTAGATTCCCCGTGTGCCTACCTTACATCTTACATAACATTCCATAAATCTATGGAATGTTATAAAAATCAAGTTTATATATATAGGATGCACCTATACGTAGTAAGTGGCGTGGTGAGGTTGTATCGCACGGATACATACCAGTAATTGTCAGAGTCGCTGCGCACACGCAGCCCGCACTGCGCGCCGCACTCGCCGTCACGCGATACTCTACAAATATTAATTAAATGAATTCTATTTCCATTTCACTGCAGTGTTGTTAAGACATGTTTGCAGGTTCTAACACTACTTGAAGGTATTCGTAGTACCAGCGATGTCTGCGGAGAATGGAAACAAGATGGACATTAGTATATTCTCTCCTCTTTCCAGTTTAAATTAATTATAAATACATTTATCTCCATCATAAAGAAATGCAGACAAATTTCGTCATAAATATGTGAAGCGTTAAAATATATTTTCATTTCTTAGCTACTTTCCTTACATATATTTTTATCTATCTTAAACCAATTAAGATTTTTAAACATAAAAGTTCAAATCTGCAATTTGATCATCTCATGTATTTGTAAGATTATAGCTATTTCGTACCTCTTTAACAAGAAATTTTTAATTTTTCTACTGAAACTACTACTAAATATTTGAAGAACTGGAACTTTCAAGTACATAGCTGTCGCACGTCACTTTATTAATTGCTCACACCTTGCTACTAAAAGCTAGCACAATTAAATGTTATTTACAAATCCACTAATATGTCTAAGAGAGATTATATTCCTTACACTTGTATGTAGTTTAAAAAATTGTTCACAACGACTCTTTTTTACTAGAAAGTAAAGAGGAGTCGTTGTGAATAATTTTTTAAACTCAGTTCAAAATGTGTGCAAATTATCTCTATAATTTGCATACATTTTTAACTGAATTCAAATAAAAGAATGTTACCAGTTTAATAAATTCGTTTCTGACATTTTTGGAATTGGATATTTCGTTCATCAATAAATTCCTAATGGGAGTAGTCGTAGCGCACCGGCACAAGTGAGTGACGACTATAAGTGCGACAGGTTGTGGGTTACATATTTTATGTGCTCCAGTGGAAATCGAACTCTAAACCCATCGAACCTGCCGCGTTCACAGTCACACGAGGCCAGACTCATTACTTGGGACACATTTATAATGTAATTCGATATTTTTTACCTTTCAGAAGACAGATATTTGGAATAGGTTTATTTTTTTTTATTACTTTTACGTAAATATATACGCAAACTTAAGCTTATCAATCTTATAAGACACGTTCCCGTTGACCTACAAATAAAATTGGTACGGAAGCGGAACCCTTGATGGCGAGACCGACTCGCACCTAACTGTTTTTTAAGATATTTTACTTTAACTTTGACTTTTATAAAATATATGTCAATTTAGACTACTAAAAGTTATTTGGAAAAAATATGCAACCATAATACCTACCATCTTATACAAACAAGTTTAATAACAAATAAACGAAACAACCGCACGAGCTTCATTGATTGTTCTAAGTATGATGACGATGCACTCAGTGGTCTGTGTCGACTGTCCTGTTATTACCTATTTAATAGTTCACCTAATAAGCAGTTTTTTACAATAATTCTAAAACATAATGAAGACATCGTCATGTAGTGACCGCCCACTGTGTGCTCTAGCAATGGCATGTCATTGAGGGTTGCTTCAAAGTAAACTGCCCATTAAACACTCTATATAACATTTACATATCATCGCTAAGTTATTTTATACAGAAACTGACTTCGTGTCGGTTGGTAGGATAGACTGGGCTAGTAGAATATTTTTAAAAAGATTATGATTTCGTTTTCGATTTCGTTGTTGGTGGCGTGCAGCGCCCTGACGAGCCTCGACGCGACTATGGAAGTGATGAAAGATGTCACTCTGGGGTTTGGTGAAGCTCTAGAGAGCTGTAGAGAGGAAGTAAGTTAATAAGTTTAACTCATTATTCAACTTGTTAAAAATAATCATAAAATACAAACCATAAAGAAAATAAGCCAGTCAATATTTCATTAAGATTATCAGTCGGGACCTATAATTAGCTATGAACTGGACTCCGAGCTGGACTGGGTCCCGATTGTTACTTTAAGTGCAGGCTAAACTTACTGTTACTATTATAAGTATGGATAAAGGATCCTAACAACCATTTCAATATCTATTTAACGATACCTCACTTGACGTAGCTCATAGATATATATCTATTCTAATGATTGTCATATGTTTAGTGACACTCGCAAGGTTAGGACGAATTGATTATCGTAAGAATCATCTAAATTGGTCTCCACAACGGTTAACGGCTAAATGGTTATAAAGCAAATTTGTAGTTAATTAACCACGAGTGGAACTACATTTTATTTCGTAAAAGCCTCAGAGTATTCACTCAGTCACTCCCTGTCGGCATAGAGCCAGCTAACAGAGGACAAGATGGAGGAGTTCTTCCACTTCTGGCGCGACGACTTCAAGTTCGAGGACCGCGAGGTCGGCTGCGCTATCAAGTGCATGAGCTCTCACTTCAACCTGCTGACGGACTCGCACCGCATGCACCACGAGAACACCGACGCGTTTATCAAGTCTTTCCCGAATGGTAACTAAACAAATAATTTACTTAATCTACTCCTGCACGAGGCTACTCTTATTCAATGGTCATTATTTTAAAAATGTTGAAAACGTTATTTCTCAATAACACATAGACTTGAATAAATTTAAATATCTTAAATTTAAATTAAGAATAAAATATACTTTTTAAATATTTTTTTTATATTCAAAGCAGTTTTAAAAAGAACTATAAAATTTAACTTTTATTCAAATCATTTATGGAGAACTGCTTATGGGACAACAATGTTGTAGGTGCTGGTTTTTTTTTATTAAGCTATAAAACTTGATAACTACTTAACATTTCTAACTAAAAAAAAATTAAATTAAATTAGCTTCACGCTGTATCCCGCACACAGCAGGGTAGGAACTTAGTGTTAAGACACTCCGTTCCCCACTTTCTGCCGAATTCTGGAGGCATTGCGTGTTGAGTGGCAGAACTCAACGCCGCGCTTAACCTCGACACCAGAGCGAAGAAATGGAAATATAAATTTAAGTAAATATTTCATCTACATACATTTCTAACTGATTGTCAATTTATATAATTGTCGATTTAAACAGGAATATGTACGTGATACATATAAAACAAATATACATTTTTAATAGTTTTAACGTACACGTAACACAATTAGTACACTATATATTATTTTAAAAACTAACAGGTGAGGTCCTCTCAAAACTTATGGTAAACATCATCCACACCTGTGAGCAGCAGTTTGACGCGCTAGAGGACCACTGCTGGCGGATCTTGCGCATTGCGGAGTGTTTTAAGATGACCTGCAAGAAGGAGGGCATCGCCCCCACCATGGAACTCCTCATGGCCGAGTTCATCATGGAGGCTGATCCTAGTTGATGACAGGTCCCACCACGCCGAACACGTTACTGCTGTATAACCTTCATTAACTACAATATATTTCTTCCTTTTAAGTACTTAAATGATAAAACTAATAAAAGTAGATATATTTCATTTTATATACTTACATGTAACTATTAACTTTATTGGTTAACCTCAAGTACTATTAAACTCACATATATCACTATATTTTCCTCCTGGCAATCCCATTATTATTTCTTAGTAAATAATTAAGAATATTTATTATATTTCTTTATTAATAATAAACTGCCCTTGGCTTTAAAAAAAACACAAAATAAATATAACTTGGTTTTCCATTTATGGTAGAGTCGCAAATAATATTTTTTTATAATAATTAGGTATATAAATGTTTACATAAATGTATATATATTTTTAAAATATTATATATAAAAGTGTATAATTTTAAAGTTGCTTATTAAATATAACAGACACTATCTATAAAGTACTAACAGTGCCTTTACTAACCACAAACAAGTGACGCTCTCGACAACCTTTGCTAGTATTATGATAACGATTATCTCTAACAATAATAAATTGTTAAAAAAAATGTGTTTTTGTACTTACTTTATAAAAATACATATTATCCCCGTGTCATATTGCTAGATATTCGTATACACTCATTGATAGAATCATGTATATCTAAACTAATAATATAGAGATAAAGAGCTTCATTGCTTGGACTTGGGATTGGGATTGGGATTTGGATTGATTGCTTCATCGCAAGAACTACGAGATTAGCGTCCAAGGTTCGAGTTGTTTTTTTTTTTATTTTGGATCATCGTATAGAGGAAAACATATAGTCCATTCATCATTTCGATGTAACCTCAAGCAATCAGAATAGATCATGCTATTTACATTTGACCACAGAGAGCGTAGCGGGCAGAGCCGAAGGTAAAACCTAGTTTTGCATAAATTAACGTAAACGGAAAAAAAATAATAAAAAAAGCTAATTTTGATATATTACTTTAAATCTTACTGTGGGCTTGTTAATAACAGTTTCAAGATCATATCATATAGTCATAAGTTTCATTAGGTCGAGCTGTAGCTGCTACTTACATATATAAGTTATAAAATACAAGAATCTCAATTTGAACCATTTGCAATAATTGGATCCTCATGAAACTTAGCAGTTACGCGTAACTTAGGTGATAATACAGCACCATGGTATCAGCGAGCTGATGTGATGATGGAGCCAGGACCTGAATATTGGAACTCTTCAGACGTTGCTTGTAAACCATTAATTTATAGCTCCGAGCACATTCTATAGCACTTGTATCACTTGACGTAGAGAAGTATATATATACTATAAATATATTTTTTTGTAATAGCCATATTATTTTCCATACTTATCATAGAAATATGAGGCTTTCACGAAATATTCAACATACAATTTGAGTCACGACATTGTCAGGGGATGTAGCTCAGTGGTAGAGCGTTCGCTTTGCATGTGAAAGGCCCCGGGTTCGATCCCCGGCATCTCCAACTTTTTGCATTTTTTATATATAATTTTAATATTTTTAAAATAAATATAATACTTATTTGTAATGGTGCCAATAACAATATGTATGTAATGGATTATTGGATGTATTTTTAATAGTTACAACTTAAATATAATTTCATTATCTATTACAAATCAAATAGCAAACACACAGCAAAAGGATAATACGTATTAATTCACTAGAAATATTTATAACCTTATAGTGAAATATCTAATTACTGTCAATTAATATGTTATAATTATATTAATTTTAAAAATAATAATAAAAAGAAAAAAAGATAGTGATGACCCCGACGTGATTTGAACACGCAACCTTCTGATCTGGAGTCAGACGCGCTACCGTTGCGCCACGGAGTCCTTACGATAATTGTTGAATATTATACATCGCTTACTACAAATATTTTTATAATAATTTTGTTTATTAAACAATAATTTAGTCCCGCCACTCCACACGCAATGTTTTGAAAATAGAACAGAAAGTAGGAAATTGTGTTTCATCCCAATTATATGCCCCCTGCCTACCCTGCTGTGCTAAAAATAAAGGGTGAAGCTAAAAAAAGTATGTTCAAATTAACTAAAACAATTGAACGTTTTATTTATTTAAGGATCTTATTATATTTTAGTATATTTGTTTGCTCTACCTAATATACTCCGTCAGCCTCTACCGGAAATGTGAGGAACTATGAGAGGTAACGTGGATGTAGACACAGGCTAAGATACTTTCTCCCAACAGATGTCACCACCTATTTCCATACACAGCCACATGTAGAGACTAGAGTGGTGTCTCTAGTAGTTATTATATTATTGATTATTTTTATTCCTTCCTCGTAGGAGTCACTTGTTTTCTTTTTGTTTCTTCAATTTTAGTACAGCAGAGTTTTTGAGGCCGGTCGTGGCGCAGCGGCACGAGGTGTGACTGCAAAACCGACTGGTTGTGGGTTCGATCCCCACTCGAGGAGATGAAATATTTACTTAAATTTATATTTCCATTTCTTCGCTCTGGTGTCGAGGTTAAGCGCGGCGTTGAGTTCTGCCACTCAACACGCAATGCCTCCAGAATTCGGCAGAAAGTGGGGAACGGAGTGTCTTAACACTAGGTTCCCTCTGCCTACCCTGCTGTGTGCGGGATACAGCGTGAAGCTGATAAAAAAAAATTTAGTACAAATTATCTCATTTATATCTCATCTTGTTTTTGTACATTAATTTATTTTATCTTAAAAGTGTAAAATGAGTTGATTTTTTTTTGGTCTAAATAAGGATTTAATAACAAATAAAAATGTTTTTTTGGAAACCTTACAATGTAGGGAATATACGTGGTACAGACTTCCAAGTTATCCACTGCAAATTATAAGCACTCTTTGGGATGGAAAAAGCCTGTAAGAAGTGGGTAATATTTCCACTACAGCCGTTCTCTAGTACTACTCGGATCAGCATTTAAAACTGTGGATGGTTTCATGAAAATGTGGCGACTTTTGAGGCTCCGCTCCATAGTGGGTGTTGAGAATTTTCTTTCCATGGTGCGATTTCTCGACAGAACTCGCCACCTCACGTCGAATCTTTGATGGGGTTATGCCAGCTAAGGGATAGACCTTGTCTTCTGAAGTACCGAATATTGAGTGGCGGAGCTTAACGCCGCGTTATGTCTCATTATCAAAGCAAAAATATCATTCCCTCGAGTGGTGATCGTACTCTCAACCTTCGCATTTACAGCCTCTGTCTTTTTCATTTACAAATATTCATTTCTTAGAGAAATATAGTAAGTGAAATAAATGGCTACTTAATTAAAAAAACTACTTAGATAAAGCACCGGTAAAATAATGCAGTAAATTAAATTGTGTTCTCCATACAACGTGACATTGGCGAAGTGATTAGTGCTCAACTGGCACGCTCGAAGCGCCATAAATGAAGAACTGAACTGAAAATAATGCAGAAATTTATTTTACACCCGCATATATGCAAATAAATGAAAATTCGAATGAATGAATTTCAATCAGACATCACTTAAAATATAATATATTGTGAAATATTTACAGTTAAAAACTACATCTGTGGTATAATTTCTTTTTCTTACTTTTTTTAGTGTGATAATAAATACAGGTAAATAGCCTACTTTGCCTATTGCATTCTAAAAAAATCAAATAAAAATCTTACTTTCTTAAACATATCTATAGGCACAAAAGTTAAATTACTAAACACAGAAACAGTACAGAAACGTACCTAACAATATCTTTAAAATATTTCTTTCGATTAAATGTTAAAAGTAATCTTCTCCTGTGGTTTTATAACAATTTATTATACCCAGTCCTCATCAAAAAATAGACTTAAACTTACTTTATAAACATAAATATTTAAGGCTAACGTTAGCGTAAATTTAAAAATAAAGCATAAAAAATCCAACTACAAGTTTTAGAGATTAGTTCGTTCAAGCATCCAAACAACAACAACAGGTATGAATAGATATCACAAAGAAACTGAGAATTAATTTTTAATTTAAGTACCTGGTCAGGCTCTGCACGTAAGTCAATGACTCGTCGAGTAGTATTATGAAGATCAACACCAAGTCAGCGGTAATGGCGGTTTTTACAATTGTTCTTTGAAATGATTTCATAATATATAATCAGATTCCACAGCGCCGTCGGAAACCACCCGCACTGGTGCCAGATGTTTTACAGTTGGGGTTTTCCGCCGCATCGACTCGTACACTCGGAATTATTTATGCTTTTGAATTTAATATGAGAAAAAATCTTTCTAATATTAATTGAGTAAATTATTTAAGGAGTATTGTGTTTGTAACATTAAGCAAATATTAGATAATAGCAATAAGGTGACACCCACCAAAAACATCCTGTAAAAAACCAGAGCAGTCTCTATGGAGCTGTTTGTTTCTTTATAAAAAGTAATGAAATCTCTAGGTAAGGCCAAGCCAAATCTAAGGTTCGAATTCAATATGCGATTTTTTATGTTATTATTTAATATTTTGCTTTTGTTATTAAAACTCTATAAATTATGCATCTTAAATGTGTAATTATTTATTTAAGCAAAATATTATAAATGTGTTATAATATAAATCAATTAAATCTTATAAATATTAGTTAATTAATTGTTAAAAGTAAAAAAATTATATTCTTTATACAGTGAGGATATTAATTATATATTAATACTAATTGTGGGTACTTGTTATCAGGGCTTATTTATTATATTTCGTTTTATCGCAAAGTTTCTAAGTAACGGGGGCGTCACAAGGAAAGAATTATAAAATAACATTGGAATTACCAAATCTAATAATTTGCATTACATAGTATTTATATGTGATATCTGATGACGACTGTACCAACGTCGCTATATATATACGATGCAAAAATAGGGAAAATCAGTAACCCATTGAGCTTTTAAAGATGCACATCTTTATCGTGTTGGTACTAGTGTCCGCCGGCACGCACTGCCTCCCAGCAGAGAGGACCAGCCGAGACCTCTTTGAAGACCTATTTGAAATACAAACCGAGCCGAGTGAAACTAAGGCACCTGAGATAGATGATCAGCAACCACCCACACTACCGGACTTAAGTCGACGTCGAACATTAATTAGCTCGCGTCGTCGAAACCCCGATTTCAAGACGAGGATCTTTGATGAAGTTGTGGAGTATGAATTTGAACTGCTTAAAAAACCCAACAAATAGCAGAAATCAGTTAAAAATAATTTCTACATTTGTTTTGTATTATTGTAAGATATTTAACACAAAATGTTGTGTTTAAAATCATTCGCCTCGTAATATATTGAATTTAATTAATTTTAAAAGTTCTTATTCTAATAGAAAAGCATATATTAATTTAATAAAGATCTAGCGGTTAAGAGAGTGACTTGACATTCCGCTAGTTTCTGTCTGCCTAACTTACTAATGCATAAGTAAATAGCAAAATTGCTGATTGGATTCATTTTCGTGTCCGACAAATGCTTTTTGTATATTTGATTGTTTTTCTGTTTTTTCTTTTTTGTAACCATTCTATGCTCTAATTAATTATCAAATAGTATCGTCTAGTCTTTAATTTATAATATTTTGAAATTAAAGTCATATTTATTTGTTCTTTGTAAAATATTAATTAATACTTACTACTTTGTATCTTTAATTTTAAGGCAGTATTTTTTGTTGTTATTATATAAATTAAATAAAGAGGGTCTAAAATATAATAATTTAATAGTAATAATACTAAATAAAACATTTTAAATGTTTTTAACTAAGGTGTAATTTTTTGTTAAAGTAAATATGTTTATGAATAATAATAAATATATCATGTGGATTGAATTTGATAGAGACATATAGTATTATTTTCCCTTAAAATAAAACAAGATATTGATACCACCTAAAAATAATCTATACTTTATAGGCAAAAATATTTTAATTTGTATTTCATTTCGCTAAAAAAAAATTATAACCCTTTTATAGATATAGCAACACCACGAAGTAATCATAACGTCAATCGTTATGTCACAGCGCCTTGTCACTCGTTAGTTTAGTGTCATTGTCATTCATAAATGTGATTACGAACTAGCAGTGAGGTTGTACAAAGACGGGCGGACTCAAACTTAATCTTTGACAGAAATCGTTAAAGAAACAACATGTTATTGTAGTGGAAGCAAGTGACGCCCGCGCGCGAACATGGCTTACGACATCGGCTGGATCATTCCCAGGCTCCGGAACCCGGGGTGCCTGTGGTCCTGCGCCAGCTCCATCACAGTGGCAGTGGTCGGTTTGTTCAGCAAGTTTATTGTAGGTAGGTTTCATTAACACATCTAGCCTGTGCGTATCATATTGCTTGATATGACAGAAACATTGCGTAGTCCTTGTTTCGCTGGTTAGCACGTACGACTCGGAACGAGTTACCATCGGCAAAAAACTGAACTAGCTGCTTACAATGCATGTCGTTACAATATTAAATAGGCTAATACTCGTCCACAATTTGTATTTTACATTCTTGCTACTATATATAAAGTTACAACCTTGAGAGTACTGAAAATTTAAATTAGAAACCTTTAACCTTCCTACTCATTATTTAGTTCTTTACAAATTTTATGGAAATTTAAAACATTTAATGTATAATATAAGTAAATCTATAATAAAAACATTGATAAGAAATAAAAAAATTTATCAATTCTAAAATTTTTATGATATTTATGTTTTACTTATAAGTTATAAAGTATAAAACAATCATATGCATTTTTTTTATACCTATTAATAATTCAATATTTATTTATATTATTACTTTAATCTGAGTCCTATATTATAATACTGTAAATGAACTATTGTCATTAATGAATTTATTACTCTCAATAGACTGAGACTAATAATAATGTAATACAATTAACTAAACATTTATTGATGAATAATATTTAATCAGAAATAAATTTTCAGAATGTTTTTATTATATGATATTAGAAACTTAATAAATAGTATTTAATCTAGTTTTCTATATTTTACTATTTAGTGCATTACTTACAACATTGCTTGATAGTGGCATTTAAAATTGATTACTCTTATCAAAAGATTAGAATGGCCACAAACCATACATTAGATAGAGCTGTTGCTTCATGTATACATGCACTTTTTAAAAATAATATTATATTTTTTTTCATGACAAAGTAACATGATTAGTCATAAATAGTAAACTAATTGATAACTAGAATATAGATGAGTATTCTTTGTATGATAAGCTCTGCTGGTTTCAAATAAAATATCACTTCACTCACTCGTAAGGTAATGTCAGATAGGGGTGACTATCACAACATCGGTTAGAGTCAACCCTGTGACCTTCTTGTGAATAAGAATTCTATAGTTAACTCAGTAATTGCTACATATGATTATTGAGACATTTACTTTTAAAGAATGTTTTGTATGTTGTATTCTATTTGCTATATGAGCTATGTGTACATATTACTATGAATAATATTACTATGTAAGTTATGAAAGGTGCAGTGGAAAGGTTAATAAAATATGCAATTATTTATAAATTTATTTTAATTAAATTTTAAAAGGAAAAATATTTAAATCTAAAATTTTAATATATAAGAATATTGCTTTGGATGTTAAAAGAACAGAGAGAAGTGGAGAGTAGAGTGAGAGCATATTTCCGTTTGTTCCACAGTGTTCCTGAATAAGACGACGGTGTACAACCGCGAGGCGTTGATGCGCGCGGTGCAGCGGCCGCCGGACGTGCCGCTCCTCACCGTGTCCAACCACCACTCGTGCTTCGACGATCCTGGGCTCTGGGGTAACGTGTACTAAACTTAGATGCTTTATTAAAGTTAATGGAGATAATTTGATTGTTCCATGAATAGCAAATGAAATGATTAAATGAATAGAATATACATTTCGTATGCAAGATAGCTATTGACAAAATCAAAGGTTGCAAATTTAAACTGCAAAGGGATATGATAGTGCTCTTATATTTAATTGAGTAGGTATTTTCATACAATAATTAAATAAATTATTTAAAAAACGTGTTTAATGTGCATTCCTCGAGTGGTTTAATAGTAACCTCTGAAGAGTTCCACTATTCAGGTCCTGGCTCCATCATCAGAGCAGCTTGAAGAATGTATTGTTACCTAAGGTCAAATTCAGATTCTTCGATTTTATTACACGGTTACAAGTCAACCAAATAAAACTTGTTAAAAAGAAGTAAAACTTTCTAATGCAATATACAAGAGTGATGCGGATTGTACATAGAAGTGTGTAAAAATGTATATATTATAGGTTAAGTAATCGACGTCGTCCGCTCTGCCCGCCTCTGCCTCGCGACGCGCGACTGCGGGAACGATTGATTGAGCCGAAAGTAATCACTTGAGGTGGTCTCTAACGAGTGACGACTTGACAGTTGACTCGTAGCATTGTTGACGAGCGCAAAATCAGGGCTTTTTGAAATAGACATTTATTTGAGCTTTTTAAAACTAAGTTCATTTAATTATCGTTTACATATAAAAAGCCCTAGCGGGGCAGCGTCACCGCGTCTGACTGTAGACGCGACGTCTGTTGGTTTGATTCCGACTCAGGCGTACTTTAGTTTCCTTGCACAAGACAAAGCGCGGCATTGGCGCCAATATCTTGCAAATTACACAGAAAATAAACAGACTATCACAACACTAAGTTCTCTCTGCCTAGCGTGCTATTTGCGTGAAGCTAACGGAAAATCTAAGTATTTTACTTGCTTATAATCTTTGTTTTTGTACCAATCTACAAAATATATGTTATGTTATTTGACTAATATCAAGGAGTTTATTACATTTGTATACAAAACTGTTCTTTAATTTATACAATGTCACTGTAAATAACTTCCCTAATGCCGCTCTTGTGTAATGGAGATGTGATAAGAGATGTATAATTTTGGTTGTATTTTCTCGTGCAGTTTGTAGATAATGGCATCCCAAGCTTTGTCTACACTCCTCAATGCGGTATACTATCACTTACTAACTGTCCTTCTCTCAATTATGCGTGTCTGGTCCTCTTTATTACTTAACCATATCGTACGTACAATAGGTAGCTGTACAGGAAACGCTTTATTACTTCCGGTTCCTTTTTTAACTTGATACACTTTAACATACATTAAAAATATATTTAACATAACTCTACTCAATCGTAATGTTTTATTGATTTAAATATAATTTTACCTAAATGAGTAAACCGTTCAAAATACACAGAATATTAAGGTTTTAATTTTTTATTATTAAATGTTTAATAGCTTCACGCTGTATCGCGCATGCAGCAGGGTAGATAGATGGAATCTATTGCTAAGACAGTCGGATATTATTATTGCGTGTCGAGTGGCGGACCTCAACGCCGCCTTTTTAATTGTTACCAGAGCGAAGAAATAAATGTAAGTTATTCCTCCGCGTGGTAAACCAACCCACGTCCGTCGCGCTTGCAGTCAGACGCTCTGCTGCTACGCTGATATGACCTCTTCTTTTTTTAAGTATTTTCAATAATTCCCTTAATACTTACAGAATATTTTTAAGTACATAATGAATATATATTAAATTATTTCAATCGTGCATGAGCATGACCTTAAAGTACACTTAACCTTAATTAAATAATAAAAACTTTAATAAAAATATGTTAATTTAAAAAAATATTATTCTCACAATTGCATAATGTAAATTTAAAGGAAGTTCCGAAATAAAATCATTGTTAAAAAGTGTCGGCAAATTTTAACATGACTGTCAGTTATACAGCATCACTGCGTCTCGCGCGCCGCCGCGACGAGTGACGACACCTCCACCGACGAGTTCTGCTATTTCTGTTATCTACATTGTCCGTGTATGACTCTATAAAAACGGTAACCCTCATAGCTCTATGTGATATAAGTACTAAACGAATGATAATTAGGCGACTTCATCACTGCAGTGTTGACTCTCGATAAGAAGTCGGCCCATGACTGCCGTGAGTCACCAGCACTGTGCTGTCGGTGCTCGTGGAGATAAAGAAACACGTTACATAACTCATGATTAATATCATCGCCCTGGTGGCGAAGAGGGTCAGCCCTATTATATATTTTAATAAGCTTTTTAATTTCTTTTAAAATCCCATACACATTTTTCTATTTATCTCCACTTTTTAATCGCCTTCCGTATGGAAGAGTATCAATTCGAATGTTTTTTTTTAATGTTTGTAACAAACTCAGAACTTTTGACTGGGTGAACCGATTTTGATTTTGATGATTCTTTTTTAATTTGAAAGCTGGTGCTTACCGAGTGGTTCTATTTTGATAACATTGTCAGTAATGGACCAAACATTTCTGCCAATGGTATCTATGCGAAAATCATTTAAGTTTTAAATTTGCATCAGATAGTATGTGTGCGACAAACGGACGAATAACTCAATATCACGCCAACCGATTACGATGATTCTTTTTGAATTGTGTTATTGGAAAGAACACAATTCAAGGATAGTATGATGAGAGTGGTTAGGTTCTGATTATGGGATCCGGTTTTTTTTCTAGTTAAATATTATAATTATTTGATCGTTACCTCGAAAGTTGTAATTTGTGGGTTAACTCTCTTCGCTAAAGTAGCTTGCGAGTCGATTACTGATAATAAACTAATTTTGTTGACCATAAAATTTTATTTATTCTTTACGTACTTTATAATTTCACTCAAAATACACACGTGGTAGGTACCTCACGACTCAGTAGTCATTTGGTGTATCTACATAAAACAAAATTTCGTACTAGTTTTGGAATACATAACAACGCAAATATTACACTGTTTCGTTTTTAAATATTTGAATGTCGTAAAATTATAATAAAATTTACAAAATTGTGCGAATTTACCTCTCCATTTTATTGAATGCAACTTTTGACAAGCTGAGTATAGAAAATAATATAGTAGTGTGTAAATAACGAAGGCTTTTAGTATCGCATGTCGCCGAAACAGCACCAGACACACAGGAGATTCGCATAGTATATCAACACCAATAGCACAAACAAGCACAAACACACACATAGGCCAACAAATATCAAACATACACCCGCAACATACAAATATAGACACTGCACTCCAGCTGCTACAACACGCCCAAAGAAGCAAGCCAGGGTTAAGAATAATAAGTGTGGCTCTCTTCATGGATGAAAACACTGAAAGGTTGGGCATAAGCTTCTGCAAGCCTAGAAATCACAAATACATCGCGATTTCACCTGGTCTGGCTAGTCTGTTGAATGGTAGCACTAAGAAAATCGCAGTAAGACGCAAAATCTATGAAGCGTTACCCACGAGGATGGTTGGTGACATTACATGTCGAGTAGTGAAATCGAAAAACAAATCGATAATACTGCTCGACTGGGGTGAAAGAACACCATTCGCGCGGGCTTGTGAGTTGCTCCATAAACTGAGTGAGACAACAGAACAAGGTCCACGAATAATAAGCATAGATGCCATGGTGGTTGAGTATAACAGGGGAGAAGTGGCAGACCGACTGGGTTGCATAATGGCCTCCAAACAACATGAGGTCATAGTGTGCAGGCTTAAGGTAACTGAGGTCTTCACCTCTGTCCTCGTACACTATGACCTCATGTTGTTTGGAGGCCATTATGCAACCCAGTCGGTCTGCCACTTCTCCNTGATGGCAGGAAGAATCTCCGGAGCCGAGGAAATTCTTTTAATTGGAGATGTAAATCAGCTACCCTATATAGACCGAGAGAATCTTTTCGAAATGATTTACCGTAAACCGCCACAACTTTCCATGAACCAAAATTTAGTGTGTACTCACAGAAGTCCCATGGACGTCGCCTACGCCCTGCGAGAGATATATCCTGGTATATACTCGTCTAAGAGGGTAGTACGGTCCCTTTCTATGAAGGATATCAAAATGACACCAGTACCGGGAGATCTAAAATACACACTGTATCTCACATTTACGCAGGAGGAGAAAGAATCTCTGATCGCGCAGGGATGGGGAGGAGAAACAGGCTCGAAGGTGCTGACAATTCATGAGTCTCAGGGTCTGACCAACGCGACCGTTATAGTGGTTAACACTAAATCTACTAGGCTACAGCTGCATGATAGCGTTTCGCACGCCGTCGTAGCAATATCTCGTCACACCGACACCTGCACATACTATAGTGAAGGTAAAGATGACGCGGTCAAAATGTTAATACGGAACGCGACGGAGGTAACGACAAAACGCATTGTGGAATATAATTTAAAGATGGCTTTGAAAGATAGGAACGCAGCGGTCACCTCTTCCACCATAGCGGTCATGCCATCACCCTTATCCTAGTGCAAAATTCCTCACATCTCACATCAAATCAATTATCAATTATTATAAAATTTTAGCATGTACTTATTTATAGTTATGTAATTTAATATATATTGTAATGTGAAAAATTGTTAAATATACATATATAGACATTCGCTTAACCTTAGATCTAAGTAAAATTTTGTAAAATAATGTAAAGTTAAAAATATAATTTTCCTATTATAGGTATTAATTGTATGTAAACGATAATGTAATTAATATATATGATAAGGAAATTAATACATTTAAAAAGGGTACGGACCAAGTGTCTGTAGTGTTAAGAAATAAAATAAATAAAAAAAAATAACGCGGTGGGGAGTTCTTAATTCATATCAATGTGTAATTATAAGGAAAACAACGCAGTCAAAGCGAAAGGACCGTAAAGACGTCATCGCGTGACGTCACACGGCACACACCTCTGAGTTCTGACACGCATTAGGGAGTATTCACAGTTTCACACTGTACAGTCAGAGTGCCCCGATGTCCCGGATCTCAGTCTTTTAAAATATTCTGTTTTACGAGAAACAATTGTTATTGTCATATGAGAAGCAATGAGAGCGGTCACCAGTTCCGGATATTAAATCGGACTGAATAAGAACCGTCACCGGCACTTCAGTGTGGATCCTTAGAGTGAATCCTACTATATATTATGTATTCACCGCAATTATTCCTATACTTGTTATATATAAGGTCGGGGCAAAATCGGGTCGTATTGTACAAACAAAAGAAAATATTTTTTTTGGGTATAATTTTTGATTTATTTATAATACGTATGTGCCGTTTTGATCGATGACTTGTTGCCATCTTATGGGTGGTGCCATAATACCATTCCTGTAGAAATATTGAGATTTTCGATTAAAAAAATCTGATAGTGTTTACAGTGTTCTTTTCAGGTTAGCTTTATGCTTCCTAAAGAGTTCTGCAATGACCGAAACAGGTGAAAATCTGATGGAGCAAGGTCAGGGCTATACGGAGAATGCATCAACACCTCCCAGGCTCTCTCAATTTTTGCTGCGTGGCTATAAATGAGTGCGGTCTGGCGTTGTCATGGTGCCCTTCCTATCCACCAGCTCCGGCCGGATTTTCTAAATAGCTTTTTTTAACCTCATCACTTGCTGACAGTAGAGGTCTGAATCGATAGTTTTACTCGGTGGCAAAAGCTCATAGTGGACGATTCCTTTTTAATCTCTCCATACACATAGCATCACTTTGTTCCGAGTCAGGCCGGGCTTTGCCACGGTCTGTCGGGTTTGTCCATTTGACTATGATCTTTTTCGCACATTTTTATCGTAAGTCACCCATTTTTCATCACCCGTAATCAACTGTTTAAGAAATGGTTCGGAATTGTTACGTTTCAACTCTCAGTGAGAGAGAAGTTTATTCTTGTACCCAGACGGTACCCAGTTCGTAAATGACGTAAAACTGTTTTATGATCAACATCCAGTACTTCAGCAATGTCGTAGCTACTAATATGTCAATCTTGCTCCACTTTCTCAAAAATGTCACTGATTTTATCTGTGACAGGGCGTCCAGAGCGAACCTCGTTTTTCACACTAAAATTTTCAGACTTCTTCGTCGTAAATTCTTCGTCATATACGTTCATTTTGCTTGCTTGAAAAACAATTATAAAATGGTGGGATTTGATTCTGATTCAGAATGTCACATTTTAATGGTATTTTCAAAATACGTAAATATTTTTGCCCCGAACTATAAGTAAATAAATATTTCACTTTCTCGAGTGGGATCGAACCCACAACCAGTCAATTTTACAGTCACACTTTGTGCCCCTGGGCCACGATTGGCCTATACTTGTTTATTTCCTGTATTTATACTTCCATACTTATATTATATAGGTAAAGAGTTGGTTTATTTGAACGCACTAATCTCAGCAACTACTCGAATCTAACTAAACTAAATTGAATCAAAAAAAATTAAGCTATTAATATTAATATATTATAATATCACTGTAATAATTTCAACGTAGCCCACTATACCTGCGGTCAGCTACCTCCATCGCTTAGAATGTGTCATGTCACATGTGTCATACACAACATTTGGTTATTTCCATTTGACCGTCATTGAAGTTCTTTAGTAAGTCTCTTCGTATATTGAAATTCCGTACGAAATTTCTAACGAAGCAGGATATGAATCGGCATTCGCTTGGATTAGATAACACGTCAAGTAACTTTCTTTTTCGTAAAGTGTGCCTAAATCCTTTTTATACGTTATATGGTGCGGTCGCTTATTGGGGCTATTTGTGATGTTAAGTTGGCATCTTAGGCCCTACATCATACTATCACATTACGAATCCATTGTATAAGATGAATTTGCTAAAAATACGCAAATGTAAGCGTAGTGTAGCAAATGTAATGTAATATAATAAAATAACTAAGAGTTGTATATATAACATATTCTTAGTGTCTGAGGAAACTTATCGCAAATACATCGAATCAAGAGAGAGAGATTAAAGATCAAAGATTACAGCGTTTTAACAAAAAACTCTTCGGCTAATGTTTACCATGTTTATTTATGGTTACGTAAATGTCGCAAATTAGTCGGGAAAATAATTACTTCATTCCGTGATTTCCTTACTTAACATTTGTAATGTGTGGAGTAGCGGCCACGACTCAGCGCGCTGAGTCTTACTGCACCGGGGTCGGTTTTATTTCCTTGGGGAAGCGGAAATAACCTTAATATAAACATTCGCGCGTATATTTGGGCATTTCGAAGGTACGCCACAAGTGATGGTAACTCCATATCTTTGTTCGTATTTCATGTTTCTATGTTCTCCCGTGTCTCCGCCAATACCTTGATTACAAATATTAGGTTCGACATATGAAATCGGCGTATGGGACCAACAAAAGGTGGAATATTTGTAATATACTTATTTAACCAAAGTATGAAACATTCTTATCTATGCACTTTTACTATCTCATAGGTAGTTCATTAATCCCCTTACTAAAAAAAAACACTCGAACAATATCAATAAAATCTTTGAAGATCAATAAAATCTTTGAAGGCGGCTTGGACTGCCCCATCCGAGTTGAGTTTAGTTTCCCTTGCAAAAAATTATTCAAATTTCGAAAAAAAAAATTATATTATCTTAGATATTCCAATTGATGCTGTTCTAATTTGGTAGCCGTCTATTGTTGTCGTGAAGCAGCAGTGGCGTTGACCAGCCTCGGTTGATTAGTAGCTAACTTTTCCCTTGCGGTTTGCAACTGTTGACAGTAGGCGTCTGCCGTAATCGTCTGGCCGAATTTGAGAAAGTTGTAATGAACGACACCGGCACTAGTCCACAAAATTTTTAGGTCAATTTTCGCTTGAGGAAGGATTTGGCTGGCTTGTAATGAGCGCTTCCTGTCACGGTAGAGAATCCACTTTTCATCACAGGGTTTACACTTTTCACAAAAGATTCTATTTAAAAATCGTCCATTATTGTGCCGGTTAAGTAGCTTCACTAATGTAACTTCACTTCACTCAACTCATGAGTCACCTTTCAAGTTTTTTAATATTCCCAATTTGCTTCAAATGGATGCTTCAAGTGGTTGAGTTGTATTACTAGCACCGCAGCCTGCAGATACCTCGAACGTGGTTTGCTATTGCCATTGACCATAAAAATATTATTTTTACGTGTTTCGAGCAAAATTTATATGAGCTAATTAGTTCGTGTGTGTTGCAGGCGTGCTGGACGCGAGCACGCTGGTGCGCGGCGGGCGCATGCGCTGGTCGCTGGCGGCGCACGACATCTGCTTCACCAACGCGCTGCACTCCGCCTTCTTCGCGCTCGGGAAGTGCGTGCCCGTCGTGCGCGGCGCCGGCGTGTACCAGGTACATCCCTAGCGTAAAGTTATATAATAAAAAAGGTAAAAACCATTTAAGTTTTTTTTGTATCCGAGGGAACCTTGGAACCAAGTGTTAAGAGACTCTGTTCCTATTAAAACACTTACGCCGAATTCTTGAGACATTGCTCTGAGCCACGGCTGCCGGAAGACGGCCACTATGTAAGTTTTAATACTATTGTTATTATAAGTTTTATATAATAATTAATTCTACATCTAGTTGTAATGAATATGGTATGGTTATACACTTACACAGCACGCATTACACATATCCGTGCGCACGCGCATCTATAATACACTGACCAGCACTCATCACTCATACTAATACACTTACAAAAACTGTTTTATCTGTCATATACGAGTACGTAGATCATTATACAAACAGATAAGATTTACACTACAAGTAAACAAAACGTGACGCATATACGAGTATGTAGCTCGTTTGTTGTTACCGCTCCGAACATACACATACAGCACCTTGAAGAATGTATGCAGTTACAACAGGTATACCACTGTATCATTGTTCGATCAAGTAGAAACCGCAATTATTATAATTTTATCGCTTATGTGTATTTGGAACAGAACGTAGAATGAGAGGTTTTTCATTTTCTTATTTCCTACATTATCCTTCATAAGTATTAATAAAAATTAAAAATTAAATTAAATTA
>JAAIXJ010001789.1:229065-251029 GCA_013403705.1 Heliconius hermathena | reverse complement strand
TAATATTGCTCGTATAAATTATATAGGCGCTTTGCGTGAACACATTTATTACTGGATTTACATATAAAATCTACAGTTAAAAATATATGTACCTGTAAATATATGTACCATGTAGGGAATATGTTATGAATAGAAATTTCAAACTAGTTTTAAATTATTAAACAACGTATTCCTTAATTTTATATCTATTTATTCAATAATAATTCGATCATCATCTTTCTAAATTTTTACTACAATCAAATCAAAGAGACCGTCGTGGTGCAGTGGAACAGCGTCTGTTTGCAAATGCGATGGTTGTGGGATCAATTCCCACTCAAGGAAATGAATTATTTATTATTTTCATATTCTTCGCCATGAAAGCGTTTAGTCCCGTAACTCAGCACGCAATGTCTCTAAAAAAATGTGGAAAGGAGTGTCTTAATACTAGGTTCTCTTTGCCTATCACGCTATATGCGGGATACAGAGTCAAACTATAAAAAAAAACAACCAAGATATCAGAAACCTATATTCGGATATCACGGATCATATCTAAACGATATATTTAAGCCATAACAAACAACATACTGACCTCATTTCGTTAACTTGCGTACGAGGCATTTTTCCGCCGAAGACGGATATTACCGTGCCAGGCGCGTGATTGTGCATAACGTAACTATTGAGAATAAATTATCTTTAACTTCGTTTTATAGCTACTACTTCTTATTTTAATTAAAATTAAAGGTATAAAGGAGGCAGCATCATTCGATCGGCCCCTATTCGGGAACTGACTATGGTTAAATGTGTATTTCCCCGCTCTGGTAAGACAATACGTGGCGTTGAGTTCTGTCACTTTGAAATAATAAATTTACTTTACGTTGTATCCCGCACAGACAGGGTAGGCAGAGGGACCCAGTGTTAAGACTATTTCATTTTCTCGAGTGGGGATCGAATCCACAACCGTCGCGTTAGTCACAACCTTGTGCCCTTGGACCACGACGGCCTCACCTAGTATTTGCACTTCATTATAAAAAAGTATTTGTCAATTTCAACAAATAAACAAAGCTCGAGGGTTGCTTCACGTTGTCTAAAGATAAAGAGTGTCAGAGTAACTCATTAAAAGTTTTAAATCATTTTTGCCTTTTTTATACAGAAAGTAAACGAGCTTAGTGTGATCATTTATGATGGAAAATTGTTTCATTTATGATGGAGAATTGTTGAAACTTGAAGTTGCCTTTTATGTTTTAGTGTAGCTGAGGGACCCATATTTTTTGTCTGAACCTACTAATACTCCAAGAGGTATTAAGCTTAAGAACTTAAAACTTCTTTTATCCTGAATGTAAATTATTACATATTCAAGAATATAATAATTTACATTTAGGACGAAAATAATATTTTACGTTAGGAATTGTAACTCTATAAAATCCATACTTATACATTATATACATTAGATACCAAAACTATGGTTGGCTGCTATTTTAGATGAAAAACAATAAAATCATGGTAAAAACGATTCATTAGTAGCCAGTACTGCTATATGCTTATTCTGCTAGGTTCTACCAGTTTTTAGCACAAAGTCAAAGTTTAACCCACCAAAGAATCGGGAAAACTAGTTTACAATCACGAAAAATTCAATAACGGTCTAAATTAAAATCCTCTACAAAAGCGTTTCCCCTCCGTAATCCTCAACTCTGAATGTTATTTGGTGGACGCGGAAAATATTCTGTGTGTTCTTGAGCTTTTCATTTTTTTCGCAATTATATTCATACATCCTTTATATGTTAATACTTTGATCGTATTACATTTATGACAATTGGCTTAGTATAAATATTTAGGTCTATTTTAAAATAATATTATAATATTAAATGATTAACACAAAATAAATAATAAAATTGCTGGAATTGATTGTAACATTTGCAACCAAATATATATATATTAGCGGCCCGTTCGACGCTTCGCCCGCAAACCATTGGATAGATTCTAGACAACAGATAGATTATATAATTTATACATTCAATCGAATCGAATCGAATCGAAAAAAATATTTTCATAACTTGGGTAAAGTGCAGGACTACGTTGCTGCATGCGAGGATGTCATCGGCGGCAAGGGTGTCCCCCGCGGAACTCGAGCCTATGTTTGCGGCCGTAAACAGAGTATTGAATTAATTGCTTCTACGTATATATGAATGAATGTCTGATCTATAAAATTTTTAAATAAAGGAGCATAATTTTCACAAAATGATAGTACTCTCTGTAGAAAAGGTGACTAAAAGACTGACGGTAACTACAGAGTACTACGGCACAAAAAAACATTGAAACGAACTTAATTGAAGTCCGATTTTTAGATCAATCAACCTTTTATATTGTTGCGTACTGCGACGACGCAGTAGAAGCTTCGAATAAGTTGACATAGCGCTGAACAACAAATCCTAAATAAAAAAAGTGCACTAAAATGATATTATTATTATCATTTTTAAATATAAAGGAGTAAAATGTAATAACAGTTAAAAATTTGAAAGCAAAAAACTTTTAAAATTTTCCAATAAAACTTTTACTACCAATTTAATAGTAATGACGCCATTATAACATTTATATGATTTTTAAACGGGTCGTTAGATTTAAGTATTCGGTATTTATTCAGTTTCAGACAAAGTTATTATTTATTTAACTTTATTATTTTTTTTGACATTGACCCATATTGTAGGAATGCAGTGACAAAACTTAACTTAGTTAGCCATCTTGGGTGTTTGGCCATGTTGGATTTACGATGATGTCACACAACTACCATACATTGATATCCAAACTAAAAATATATAATATACAAAATTTCAGCTTAATAGGGTGATGATACTCGTATCTCTAAATTAAATTGCAAGAGTTCATCCGAACGAAACTGACACTGCAAGTTGAAAAAAAAAATTATAAAAAGATGTCGCGTTATGTCACATACGAGTATGTCTGTAGGATAGAAAGAAAAAGGTGCAAAAGCCTTTTTTTGATAATTTTGTAAAAAAAATGAATTATTAAAGAATATAACCACCTTTCGTCATTATCGTCAACAACCTGTTCTAGTCCACAGCTGGACATAGACCTCTACGGTAACACGCCGCTGGAGTCGATCTTCTGTTCTAAAATTTATAAAAACATATTATAATTTTTTACTTAAGGAAATTTATATTTATATTAAACTAGCAATTGAAACGCGATTTCGCTCACTTTTGCCTGTTATATGT
Organism: Heliconius hermathena; assembly: GCA_013403705.1. Classification (NCBI taxonomy): domain Eukaryota; kingdom Metazoa; phylum Arthropoda; class Insecta; order Lepidoptera; family Nymphalidae; genus Heliconius; species Heliconius hermathena. Next base: position 247,820 of record JAAIXJ010001789.1, on the reverse strand, counting down.
AACCAATTTATACAAAATCTTTCAATAAATTGTGGCTTATGTAATTCTGTATTATTCTCACATTTATAATATTTGTAAGAATGATTTTACATACACGTCAACGTTCGTAGCACGTTACAAACATGTCGAAACGAGCGTGGGCGGTTTTATGATACCAAGTAAATTATACTAGTCGATGTCCGTACACGGAAAACAGTAATCAAAGCGCGGGTATTCGATCCTCTCGGGACCACCGTATGTTGTAGGCCGAAGCGATATTTTAATTATTCAAATACAGCTTCACGCTGTATCCCGCACACAGCAGGGTAGGCAGAGGGAACCTGGTGTTAAGACACTCCGTTCCCCACTTTCTGCCGAATTCTGGAGGCATTGCGTGTTGAGTGGCGGAACTCAACGCCGCGCTTAACCTCGACACCAGAGCGAAGAAATGGAAATGTAAATTTAAGTAAATATTTCATCTCCTCGAGTGGGGATCGAACTCACAACCAGTCGGTTTTACGGTCACACATCGTGCCGCTGCGCCACGACTGGCCTTAAATTCAAATTCAATTATTCAAATACATTAAATGTAAGTACGGTTCAGGCGTAGCATTTTAATATTTTGAGCATATTCTTAAATAGTTTTAGAAAACGCAGTATGGCGGTAAGCTTACATATATATGTATATGCAATATTACTATCATATATACATATGTATATATGAAGACTTAAAACATTAATAAGAAAATGTGAAATCTTAAAATATTAATGGTTCTGTTCTGTACATAGCGTGGTAGGCAGGGAAGGCAGAAGGAACCTATTAGTATTCCCCATGTTCGCATAGCCCAATTTTGACATTATAAATAATGTCAAAGTCACTGCGTGTGGAGTAACGGTAACATGACGCTGCGTTTTGTCTTGTTGACAAAACAGGTCGAGGAAAATTAAAAGAACTTATTCCGAATCGAACCCAGAATCAACGTGTAAGCGTTCATGTAAAGTTAAGTCTTGACTTGAATGTTTTTAAATGATTATTCTATGACAAGGTATACTAAAATTATTTTTGATCCCTAATAATATACACGAAAAAAAAATCTTTACATAAAAATAAAAACTTGTACCAACCATATAATAGTTGCAACGTTGTCTGCATTGCGGGAAATATACCTGTCGGTCATACCTACTCGTATAACATTACCTTACGGAGCGAACCCTTGCCTGACCCCTTTGATTATATCCATTAGATATAGGTATCAGGGAACTATTTGCCATTATATCTTTTGAGGATATGATATGTTGACTTTAATCATGTTTTTAATATTTTTTTGTCTAAAACAATTTTTGCTGAAGTAATATACGAGTATAGTCATTTTTAACATTTTTAAAGTGTTATTTCATAGTTAGGAAAGAAATACTTATTTAGACAACGTATAATAATTTTAACGTAGCGGGATTTGAACCCGCGCCTGGTGTGTGGAAAACGAAATGTTCCCTCTGCCTACCCTGCTGTGTACGGGATGCAGCGTGAAGCTGATTTGATTTTTCTTTTATAAGCATTTTTTTTTCTTATAAAATTTTGTATTCATATAAAAGGAAATAAACCAGAAAGGAGTTTCTAGTTTCCAACCGCTTTCGGTTGACAACAAAAATTATAGCAATACCTCTATAAATTAGGGTAGGGGTAGGACTATCCAAAGGATCTCGACCATTGTTATATAGTGGCCTATATAAATTATTATGATATCAAAATTAACCTGGTTTTACTACACAAATTTTCAAAGATAGATCGATAAATAAAACTCTTTATTGCATACATAGAGGAAATATAATATTTTACAAGAGAAATATAATCAGCTTCACGCTGTATCCCGCACACAGCAGGGTAGGCAGAGGGAACCTAGTGTTAAGACATTCTGTTTCCCACTTTCTGCCGAATTCTGGAGGCATTGCGTGTTCAGTGGCAGAACTCAACGCCGCGCTTAACCTCGACACCAGAACGAAGAAATGGAAATATAAATTTAAGTAAATATTTTATCTCCTCGAGTGGGGATCGAACCCACAACTAGTCGGTTTTACGGTCACACTTCGTGCCGCTGCGCCGCGACTGGCAAAGAACTGACAAGAGAAATATGAATACCAATATAAAATAACAAAAAAATAAACGTTATGTATTTCATGAATTCTACAAAATTTTGAGTTACAAATTCTATTACATTGAACCATGAAGTAGGTTCGGAATATAGAAGTGTGTAGTGGTAGCCATCGTGGCGCTGTGGAACAGTATCTGACTGTAAGCGTGATGGTTATGAATTCGATCCACATTCGGAGGAATTATTATATTTAAACTAAAATGATTTTCTTGCTCTGGTAAGTAAAGAAAACGTCATATCGCGGATATTCAAAATAGGGGAACGGAGTCTTAACACTAGGTTCCTTTTATCTTGCGATCAGAAATCGGGAAGCTATTAAAATTATTGTAACTTATAAATCATACGTCATTTATTGTATAGATATTTGTAATTATAAACTATTTAAACGTCTTTCATGACATAATGGCTCTGTTGTGGCTTAGGCAACGGAACGCGATGCACTAGCAAGGTCAACTTTTTGAGAAAAATTGTAAAAAATGACAAACATTTAAATCAGCTTCACGTTGTATTCCGCACACAGCAGAATAGGAAGAGGGAACCTAGTGTTAAGACTCTCCGTCCTCCACTTTCTGCCGAATTTTGGAGGCATTGCGTAGAGTGGCGGAACTGAACGCTGCCACCACCGTCTTTATCTCGACACCAGAGCGAAGAAACGGAAATATAATTTTTAAGTAAATATTTCATTTCCTCGAGTGGGGATCGAACCCACAACCAGTCACGTTTACAGTCACACTTTGTGCCTCTGCGACACGACTTATTATTATTATTATAAATTTAATACGTAAAAGCCTTTTGTGTTTGCCCTGTATGTTTACAATACAGGAAATAATAACCAAAATATTGAGAGACAATTTATTCACGTAATAAAGGGATCATTGGGGCACGGGTCAGATGGTAATTAGTATTTGTAAGAGAACGACCAATTTGGAAACTGAAACTTTTACTTTGTTAAGATCTATTTAAAGACTTATTTAATTTCATACTTAAATAATCTTTGATAGTTATATACAAAGTTTAGGGAACAGTATTTGTCAAACCAATTTACTAATAGGTATGGCAGTATGGAGATAAACTTTGTTTTTTAGATTACACCGACTATGTTTTGTTTCTTAACAGACACAGGAAATATCTTATTTTCAATTAAAATATTTAGTTGTGCTATTTTGAGGTGGAATCGTGGTGCAGTGGAAAAGCGTCTAACTGTAAAAGTGATGTTTATGGGTTTGGCACTCGGAGATTAAGCAAGTAGAGAACAAAGTGTATTTGAAGTTAATCAGACAAATTATTTTCCATTCTTCTTCTTCGTTCTTTATTTTATACTTAAAGAAAATATTTGTTTATAATAAATGACTTTCAAATGGCCAGTCTTGGCGCAGAGGCACAAAATATGAATGTAAAATCGAGTGGTTGTGGCTTCGATCCCCATTCGAGGAAATGAAATATTTATTTAACATTTATATTTTCATTTCTTGGCTTTGTTATCGAGGCAATGCACGGCGTTGAGTTTCGTCACTCAATACGAATACCTCCAGAATTTGACGGAAAGTGGGGAACGAAGTGTCTTAACATTAGGAGCCCTCTGCCTACCCTGCTGTTTGCGGGATACACCGTGAAGTTGATTATTATAAATGACTTTTTAAATAGGCCCTACATATTATTTAAGGATTAGACATTGTAGATTTTTTTTATTTATCAAAGGACCAGAAAACAAGTTTACAATAAATCTTAAATGTAAAGTAGGTATAGTTACAATTTTTGATAACTGTACACCCTACATCACTAGTCACAGTCAGATGTCTGCGTCCTTAAAAAATATTTTACATTTCACTTGATGTTTAATCAAAAAAATATTGTAAAGAGACGAAAATAATGAATGATTTCACCGAAAACATTATAAGGGCGAGGGTAAATTAACAGACACAAAAGATTTTAATCAGTGAGCAACAGACTCAAAAGAGCATCGAGTATATTTCATAGCGATCAAATTGAAAATTAATTGGTCGGACGTAATGTACTGACGGCAACATACAAATGTAATGGATTAAATTTACATTTTCATCGGCGGGAAGATTGCCTTCAATTTTCCAATTTTCTCGTCTATTTTTTATGATAAACAAACGTGCACCCTATTAGCGAGGGGTAAGACTCAGTATCAAAAAGTTTATAATAAAAAAAATATTGATATTTCTTATAATGATGTCTTTCAATAAGAAGTGGATTCTGCGAACCTTTTTCGTTATTTAATGTTATCGCATTTCATTTTGAGTCGTTTGTGTATGATTTGCCGTTTATTGAGCCCTTTGAATGTATGAGTATGGGAGGCTTCTACAGATTATATATTTGATGATTCTTTTGGTTAAGCTTCTTCGATCATGCGATTTAAGATTCTTAAAAAAATTACATCACCATTTTTCCCGTATAGTAGGACAAGGAGCCAAATAACAAGATATATCGTTCTTAGATACCATCCCGGTTTCGAGACATTGAAGTGGCGAAACTCAACGTCGTCGTGATACTCTAATAAATCTATTACTAATTATTAGTTAGTGCAAATTTTAATTATATACGAATCCTTGTTAGTGCACCCTCTTATTTATAATAAAGTAAGTACTTTAAATTGCAATGGAAGCTCTTGTACAATATTCCTTTATATTATTAAATATCTTTATTATGTCCTCCGTGTCAGGTTTTCACAAAGCACTGTGAAAATGTTTTAATTATAAATTAAGTAAAAGATATATTAAGATTCAGTTTTCCACAAGAACACGTTACATAAAAAATATGATTAATTTTGTGTGTTGTTTGTTTTGGGATAAGTTTGTGGGGAATAATTATTTTAAATAATTGAAATTTTGGTACTTTGGTGAGATGGGCTGGCTTACCCACCGAAACAACTCGAGCTCTCCAGGTCCAGGGAATCATCGCGCGTGGTGATCCTTGGGGAGAAACCTATGTCCAACTACAAAAGCTGATGATGATGACTGTAGCGTCAACCCCGATAATAAACCTTAAACTATTTCTTGAATATACTAATATGGATACTTTTATTAATTTAAGCTATTTCTTATTTGTGAATAATAGAAAAACAATGTTTTACTGAAAGGTGCAGCCAGAAGATTCGTAGGGACTTTTAAGTTTGAACAAAAATGATGTATATATTATATGTGCATAATAAAGTCTCTTCTATTATCATGACTAACTTGATTTATATTATTAAATTAAAGTTGTATAGAATTGTCATCATGTATAGTAAAAATGGTTTCCTTTATATCATTTAAATAAAGAAGGAATATTTAGTATTGCGTTAAGTGTCAATGTTTATTGTTATAATTTATGAATCCTGGACATAATATAAATTTTATTTTTTTATAGACATAAGGAGTCTAGTCTTATGATTATCTATTTTTCACTATATGGTCCAATTCGAGATATTAAGTGTTGATTGGCGAAAATAAACGCCTTGCTTTGTTTGGTTGGCAATATTTAATTTCTCCGACAGCAATCGAACCTATAACCAACAACGCTCAAAACTAACTGCCTCAATAACAGTTTCATAAAACAACCAAAATTAATTGTCACTCCAACTCCAAACTATTCAATTGTACGGTAATACTACCCAATACTATAGTTAACTAGACTCACTATAGTTAACTAAAGTTCCTCGCTTAGTTAAAAGCGTAAATGTTAATAACACTACACAGCCAATATAACTTTGTGATATGAAGCTAAATATGCGCATAGAAACGACGTTAGTGCGGAATCACGGTAAGTAGCACTAACTGAGGCTGAGTGGCAATGGTCACGGCGACCTCGCTGGGTTAAATTAAGGCTCCACGCTTTAAAGGAGAAAGTGAAGTCGTTTTATTAACCGACTTCCGTGAAAGGGGGAGGATATCGATTGGACTATATTTTGTTGTTTGTTACCTGTGACCATTTGACTGGGTGAATCGATTTTGTGATTCTTTTTTTATTTGAAAGAATATACTTCAACGGTAGTTTGATGTTAGTTTGGTTAGGTTCTGATAATGAGATCCGATTGAAGCCAGTTTTTTTTTAATTATAACCATCTTTTTGTATTTACATTGATTTAAAATCATTATTTTATTTCTTTTTGTGACATGAAACTTTTTGTGCCTTCTAATTCTGATAAAACTTTTGTATGAATCTTAACTTAACTTTTACGAGTATATTACAAAAATGAGGCTGTTGTGGCGCGGGGGCACCACATTGCGACTGCTTACGTGACTTTTATGGGTCCGTTTGTTGATCGGGGAAATTAATTATTTATTATTGTTATTTTTTTTAACAATAAGGCATTAAGACAATGCGCGGCGTAGAGTTCTGCCACTTAACTCGAGGTTTTCGCGAAAAGCTGAGAAGGGAATGGCTTAACACTAGGTTCCGATGCCTACCCTACTATATGCGGAATACAGCGTGAAGCTGAAAAAGTACCGGTCTCACTTGTATGTGATATGTTTGTGGGGAACAGAGAATTTTAACACAAGGTTCCCTCTGCCTACCCTGCTATAAATAAAATCTTATAATGACAAATGAAAATACTACAGCAAATCATGATTTTTTTAATAATAAGTCTAATCTAATCTAACTTCACGACGTATCTCTAGGGGGGAGTCAGAGAGAACGGAGCGCCAAACGCCACGGTCTCCATACTACCTAGGACGGAGCTAAAATATTTAAAATAATAATTAACTAGAAAATATTTCAGTTATTATTATATTATAAAAAAGGCTTTAAATTTAAAAATATGGCTACACCTTAAGTCGTCATCCAGCTGCCGAGATTAGAGCCAGATTCGGATTAATGGCGTCGTCCGCCGCGAGCTCTAAATTTAATTTGCATATCCAGGCAGAGGTTATACTTGCCAGTACGTACATCTAATACACCTATAGCTGTTCTGGCACTTATGTGATATGAGACGCCTTGTAATTTAGTTCACTCAACATGTAAATGATGAGCGGTGTGGACTATAGATAAATTTTCTGCGTTATGTTTTTTGTGTTTTTAACATGTTTAAACTGTTATTTCACACTCAGGAAAGAAACATACTTATTTAGAAAACGTATAAAAATTTGAACGTAGCTGGACTGGAACCGGCGCTTCCTGGAAACCGATCAGGAGATCATTTTGTGTACATTGTGCGATTATGTCCATTTTGAGAAAGCAAAGCTAGTGGTTGTTTGCAATGGTTTTTTTTTAAATGATTATGATTTATTTTTTTTATGTACATTATTTTTTATCATCTAGAAAATCTACATATATTTATATGTAGGTATAATGGGGTCAGTTAAAATATAGACAACTAGATATGAATAATCCTTATCACAGTTGTTTAATCATTTAGCCTGTTTTGTATTCGAACAAAAATATTTTAAAAATAAATAAAAATAAAAACATAAATATTAAAGATAATTAAAATCTTTATGGAAATTACTATAATATATATTTATAACTTTCTTTCTTCTTCTTTTTTATTTTTTCTCAAGGTAATAGTGTTTTCACATTCACATTCGAAATCACTATGCGTGAGCTGCAAATATACCTGTCGTGTGTATTCAAACATTGTATAGTTCACGCGCCGAAGCCTCAGGCGGGTCACTAGCCTCTATATATTGTTTATATATATATATATATATATATATATATATATATATAAATTTTGCTACTGTATTGCTTATTAACATAAATGCCCTGATATTTTTTATAATAATTGTTAAACCATTGCAAATCCTTGTTTATAAGTTGATAAGAAAAAAATGATTCAATTGATTATAGGCGGAATTCTGCGGAAATATATCTGAAGAATATATTTATGGGCGATATTATATTCTCGTATTCCAGCTTACGGGAATAATAAAAATGAATTGTATCTGTTGGGGATGTTTTTAAACGGTTTTATTTAGCTTGGCCAGTTTATTTGTTTGTTTGGGTCAAATTTAGTAATTGGAGTTTTACCCCCTTCCTGATACCAGATCGATCTGATATTTGGTGCCCACTCTTAATATTGATGACAATACAATAAAAAAAATTATGCCTGTAAATCCAAAATGGCCGCCGATACAAAATGGCGGATTACATATTACTTCACAATAACCTCTTTATGGGTATCAAATGAAAGGGCTCTGTTGGTAGAATGGAGCTCACTATAAAAAAATAAAATTCAAGATGGCCGCCGCGACAAAATGGCGGATTACATATTTTACACAACTACCTCAGTATAGGTATCTAATGAAAGGGCTTGATTAATAGAAAAGCGCTCATTCTGAAAAATAGAATAGTTTTACAGTGTAAGTAAGTAGGTATATTCACTTTTACTATTTAGAGTAGGGATCCAAGCATGGATCTCCCACCCAAGTCAAGATTTTGTATCGCGTCGAGGCCTGTATGGCGTTATAATAGATTGCAACAAATTGTCAGGAAATAAACCATGTAATAGTAAGGCATTACATGAACTCGGTAGAATGACAAGTATCACCTAGCAACAAACCTAAAAACTTGCGCGCGTGAAACTATCATATATTAACTCTAGATACGCAACGCCCAACGATTTTATTATTTGTCTGATCAATACCCCAGATTGATGAGAAGATTGGTGCGATCTGGTAGCTAGGACTTACCGAATTATTTTTTAGCTTTTAGTACATTACCTACATTATTTTTATTGTCATAAAACCGTTTAACATAAAAATATTTTTTTATTTAATTTATTTATAGGTTGTGGGTTCAATCCCCACTCAAGGAGATAAAATATTTACTTACATTTATATTTTCATTTCATCGCTCTAGTGTCGAGACAAAGCGCGGCGTTGGGTTCCGTCACTCAACACGCAATGTCTTCAGAACTGGGCGGTAAGTGGTGAACGGTGTGTCTTAACACTAGGTTCCCACTGCCTACCCTGCTGTGTATGCGGGATACAGCGTGAAGCTGATTTATTTTCTAAATTATTATGAAAATTTATCATAATATTTGAATATCAAAGCGTCTGTCTTGTAGGAGATGTTGCTCTAACACATGCATGACCATGCAAATGCATTGAATACGCATGTTTATTTAACGTCTTTCTTTTTAATTTCCTTATAATTGCTCTCGGGCAAATCTATACTTATAATAAATCTGTAGAAAAGTCGTTTCTGTACATTGAAAATATTTAAAAAAAAATTAGCCAGGGTGTTAAAGGATAATTTTTTTTTAAATATTTTCAATGTACAGAAACGACTTTTCTACAGATTTATTATAAGTATATATAGAGTATAGACTAGCGACCCGCTAGCGGATTCGCCCCTTGTACCTACTTCTACTATACAATTAATCTAATCTGAATTGCTTTCTTGTATTAATATTCCAAAGACTATATTTACATTGAAAGCCAATCCAGCGAAATAATTATTTAGTAACAATTTTGTCAGACAAAATACTTAAAGTATTTTGAAGTATTCATATACATTTTTGTTTATGAACAGATTTAAATAAAATATTTAAATAAAACATACATTAGTTTAGTAGCTTCTCACAATAGAAAGACGAAACTGAATTTGAATCGATAAAGCCGCTTCTGAGATAAGCGTGCAACAAACACAGATAAACAGACAAGCAAACAAAAAGACTTTTAAAAATCATCAGTTATATGTATAATCATTAGTAATACATGTACAGATATACAATGTATATCTATATTATAGACACATACGTTCTAACATTTTATTATTAAAAGTTAATTATATTTATTTCTAGAAGTTTCTCTACTCTAAAGTACTCTATAAACAAATGTATATAATGTACCGGATGTTCTTTTAAAGATGACGATGATTTTAGTTATGTTTCATGACAGGTATTTTTTTTTAAATTAACAGTTGTATCGATGTGATATTAAATAAATGTATTTATACATTATTATATGATAATACAAAAAAAGAAATTATTGTTAAGTAAAAAAAGAAATATTTTTAGTTAAATAACTAAAAAAACTGTTATCTCTCATTAAAACTAAACGGGCGGTCAAGTTGAAGGCCGTACGAAGTTTACNTTTCTATCATAACTATAGGGTACTTCCCGTTGATATACAATTTCGAAATTTGTTAAGAAGTTAAAACTTACGGCACGTGTAAAGGAAAATTCGAAAATTATTTTTCAAAAATTGACTACTTATTTGTATTTGTGTCACAGAAAAAACCATTAAGTACAAATCTTAATCTGTACTTAAATTGATACAAAATGACAACTTAATTAGTTATTCTTTTGGTGTATCTCCTTTCATGAAACTGGTACGAAAACTCTCGGGGCATGAGTACGACTTGAACTTGCCCGAAAATGTTGATTATTTTATAGATTATATAAAAATGCCTAAAAACGTGCTTTCTATGTATATTCTGTATACCAATTATATATTTAACTAATAATATATGTTACTAATTACTAATAATATATGTTACTTATTAACTGTACAGGAGCTAATATAAGTTATTTTACAAATAATATTGTGATTACTTATCCAAATCAATTAATTAATAATTAAGGCTGTTTGTAATATTTATATTTCTTAAATGAATAATCATGTAATTCAAGGGGGCAAAGCCGCGAGCAGGCCGCTAGTTATTAAATATATTTGCTAATGCAATAAAGAAATTTGCTTTTTTAAATGTTATTAATATATTCTAGAGTTCAGTGACGTCTTTGTTTAAAGTTTATTTGTACTTATTGCAAGGAATATACACAATATATATTCCACGAATACTAGCCATCTTTCAGATCTCGTAACAATTAAACGCGGTGATATAATTTTAAAATAATAAGTAATTTGCCAAATCCGACATCAGAAATTCATTAGCTGTTCCTTCATTTCAACTTCGTTCACTAAACTCTTGAATGAACAGAATTATTCGAAGCTTATTAAATTATGACGTGACTTAAGTTCCGATGTCCCTCACAACTTGGCACTTTGACATCGACCCCCATTTAGAGGCTTTAAGAGGTTCTCGAATTTCTCAAGCTTTCTGAATATTTGGCATATCAAAGTTTCCCTTTTTTGCTGGATGATTTAGCATTTACATTCTGAAGATTTTAATGGTCCTCTGAGGGAGCAGACGCCTGTTGAGACAGATAATGATACCCAGTTAATGTAAAGATTTTTTTATAGGGATCCAATTTTTTTATGCACGGTCTATTCAAATGGCTAATATTAAAAAGGTTGTGCTTTCAAACAAAATTCATAAAAGAAAGGTACTAAATTCAACCATTCTTATATTTTTTATGTAATTTTTTTATATTGAAACTTTTTTTATTATTGTTGTAATTTATTTTCTTTAAATGATATTTCTTATCTTTTTTATGAGAGATACAATTTCATTCCAGTTTTTTTTACTACGCGTGACACAGGCTAATTATTTTACGCCTGTCATCGCAAAATCAAGCCATTAAGAAAAGATACAGTTTATAGTGCAATTAATTATTTTATCTTGGCTAGTATCGACTAGATATATGATATATGAGATATATGCATATATAGACCATAAAGCATACTGTAAATTTAAAATGTCATTTGAATACAATTAAGAATATGTAACAATTAGAATAATAGATCTTCTTAACAAAATATTTAGGGCTACTTCTGTAGTGTTGGCAAGACCTTAATAATAAAGCTGAGGCAGTCATTCCTAAGGTGATTCTGGCTGGCATGAATATTTAAAAAAAAAACAAAAAACAATTGTCATTTCTAGAGTTATAATAGAAAATGCAAAAGCAAACAAGACTTTAAATACTTGACACTTCTTTAAGTAAAGAAAACTTTCACTAGTGTCAATGTATTCATATGTAGGGATGAGAATACAGTGCAACGAAAGTTCTTTGCACTGTATTCTCATCCCTACATATGGCACTCATATATTTAGTATAGATTACTTTTAGAGATGAGATAGTATACATTTGTAAATTAAATTGTCAGTTTTTGGAATAAAATGATGTCAATTTTCCTAGTATATAGCATATAGGAACTCAAAGTTATGATGTATTCATGTCCCCAGGATGTAACCCACAAGAAACGTGTTCACTGACAGACGTTGTCTCACTACGCCACGAGTGCACAAAGTCTCAAATTCGGACGAAAAGTAGAGAACGGAGTGTCTTGACACTAAAAATAAAATAAATAAATCAGCTTCACGCTGTATCCCGCACACAGCAGGGTAGGCAGAGGGAACCTAATGTTAAGACATTCCGTTCCCCACTTTCTGCCGAATTCTGGAGGCATTGCGTGTTGAGTGGCAGAACTCAACGCCGCGCTTAACCTCGACACCAGAGCGAAGAAATGGAAATATAAATTTAAGTAAATATTTCATCTCCTCGAGAGGGGATCGAACCCACAACCAGTCGGTTTTGTAGTCACACCTCGTGCCGCTGCGCCACGACCGGCCTTGACACTAGTTTCATGTTAGTATATAGGGAAGTATATATTAGTATATATTTTTAATATTTCATCCTCAATATTTTAACCTCTACATTAAGAATTATAAAGTTAAGTCAATGTAAGAACTTAAACGATATTTTTAAATCTAGAAACAAAACTTTAAGTGAAAATGAATTTATGCCAACACCAAGAGTCAGTAGTGGAAACGCAAACATTTGTATGCAAAGTTATGCGAAGTGCATAATTCTAATTGTTGTTGGTCAACTTTAGCTCGCTGCGACTAAGTGTTTAAAACTTCCGCATGAAGCTGATGAGGTAGCAATTATTTTAGATGGACTTTGTCTTATTTATATATAGAAATTCGAGAACCTCTTAAAGTATATATAGTGTTTTTCCAGGATAATATTTTACGAGTAATATAGTAAGACCAAGCTATCGCCCATGCCGCACATCAATCTTCGTATCTTTATTTCCGTGTCGTGAAACTCTTGGGTGTACCGAGATAGTGCTGGCCGTCATTCGCCGCCTCATATAATCAGTTGGATATTGCTCTTGTATATCAGCCCCTTGAGGTTAGGCGGTTCTGTGTTCGCTGACTTGTGCTCACATGTGTGCTGGGACCGCCCAGGCAGCGACTATCCGAGCTTTTTTTTAATTGAAAGAGAGTGATCACCGATGCTCACGACCCCGTGTAACACCAGAGGAGCTACAACACTACTGTTGCAGGTAGGTTGTGTTTAAAAAATTCGGTGGCAGGTAGCAGCTCAAACAGTTCCCCAGAACACTCCTCATTTTAAATGTGGTAGAGAACGCACAGCGAGCAGATATCTCTACGCAAAGCCAAAGTGTCAAGCCTTTCACAGATCACTGGGCCCCAACGATTCGAACGGCTCTACGTTTAAGAATCTCCTACATCTTCCAGAATAGACAAAAATATAAATGTATTGTTGTCGTGGCTGTTGTTCTATTTTATTTAATTTTACTTTATAGATCTACACTTTTTGCATTGGAGTAAATGTGACTTTCAAAATCTAGGAAGACCATAAATAACAACGTTTTTTAGCAGTTATAATATATCATGATATACAGAGTAACGTTTTTCACTTCGAATTCGAAGTGATAATAATTTTAGCTACGTAAATTTTTGAAAGAAACGAATGTTTCGCTTAATTTTAAATTTAATTTTAATCAAATTCTCATCAAAATTGTGAGAAATAATAAAATAGGTTATAACAGTTAATAATTAAATTGTAGAGATGGAATGAACTCAAGGATTGTTTTGGCAATCGCTGTGAGCGGTAATCCGTTTAATTAAATCTCTTTTGAGGGATGTGCGATTTATTATTTTACGAGAGGCGTGAATCGAAGCTATTGTTAATTTGTTCTATTATATTATGATTAAAAAGCCTAAGTAATATCCCGAAATCATATTATAATAAAGGGTTGATGGTGAACTGGCTTTCAATTATCTATATAAGATTTACATAATGTACGTCTCGTATAGTTGAAATATAAAAATAAATCAGCTTCACACTGTATCCCGCTTACAGCAGGTTAAGTAGAGGGAACCTAGTGTTAAGGCACTCCGTTCCTTACTTTCCGCCGAATTCTGGAGGCATTGCGTGTTGAGTGGCGGAACTCAACGCCGCTCTTTGCCTCGACACTAGAGCGAAGAAATGGAAATATAAATTTAAACAAATATTTTATCTCCTCGAGTGGGGACTGAACCCACCCAACCGAACCAGTCGATTTTACAGTCACACTTTGTGCCCCTGCGCTACGACTGTCCTCTTTATAAAATTATAATTGAAATATTATTTTATAAATTTTGCTTCAAGTGAAATATAAAAAATAGTTGATGACTTGAAAGTAGGTATAATAAATATCATGAGAGTTGAGTAGGAAGAGAGAATTTAGTGTCAAGACACTTGACTGCGTTTTCCGTCGGAATTCGATACGAAACTCAACACTACGCTTAGTCTTAGCCCGAGTTGAGGAATGAAAATAATTAATCGTCTAAAATAATTATTATATTCTCATATAGTTCTTATTTAGAATAATTTTATTTAAAATAATAAGAAGGTTCATAGTTATTTTTTTAACGTCAAATAATTTACCACTAGTTCACGAAAGTTACTACCTCAGACATGAAAAGAACTGGCGCAAAACACTCCAGGGTATTTTTTATTTAAATTAATTAATATGTGCAGTATTTACAGGTTTCGTGCTTTCAGCGACGTTAGGCTAATAGTTAATTTTTAATTCTTATTTGATTGCGACAGTGTCTCATACTTTAAATAAATGTAAACCTATTATTACATTTTTATTAATATAATCTATTTATTAATTTATTTGTTAAATTTTTCCTTAAAATTAATTTAATTAATTTTCTGTGTTTAACACAATTTAAAAAGTATAATCTTTCTTTGAAATGTTCATTAATATGTCTTACCGTACTCGGAAAAGTTTCAAAGTTAATCCCTCTCCATATTTGTCTTCCAAAACAGCGACTATAATAATGAATAATAAAGGATTTCTGTACACGTCAGGGCGATTTATTTGAAAAATGCGACTCAGGTAAGCTATGTGGGCGTTTTACGTGACTTTTAGAGATATTCGTCCTTCTAATACTTCACGTCTAATATATGTCAATTTTTCACATACCATTACCTAATATTTCGATATCATATGGAATTTACTTTAAGGATAAACAAAGCCATCGCTGTTTTACTTTTGATGCCTGAGCTGGGATCTAGGTAAATAAAAATGTCAAAGATATTTAGGGCTAGTGGTAGTATCAAAGTATTTTGAATAGATATAAAGTTACCTATAACACATGAAGGTTTGCCTGCCCGTAGGGCAGCGTGTAACGAGCTGTTGACGAGTAGCGACACCACGGGGTTGAGACCTTCAGTGGAAAAATGTTATCTATCCGTTTTTAGCTTGTCTTAATTGGCTGACAGAGAGCAAAAGTTACGCGGTCGAATAGGCGGAAGCAAGCGGAAAAAAAATCTCTCACGACTTTTCCATTACGATGAAACCGATGCGCACCTTCCGATTCGATCCTTACCCTTTTATTTCGTCTAAAAGCTCAGTGTTCAAAAAATTCGAACTTCATTTCATAGACTAGGTTACCTTGCCACATTCTCCATAGTTCCTACGCATTCTTCAGTGACTACATTTTACATAGTTTATCTGTAAACTCAAAAATAGATCCCTGCTTATGCGTTCCATTAAAACGAGACTGTTATGTGTTGCATCTGTATCCCAACGCAGTCCCTTTCATAAGACCTTTCCTGGTTCCTTTGAACCTAAACTCTATGAGGAGATAATAATGATAATATTTATTTATTTCTAAGTTCTAGTATACATATAGCAATAACAGTCTATAATGATAAATAGAGAATAAATATTTGTTGCAGTTATTAACGCTTGCCCCACCTGTGTCGTTAGATAAATCGTATCAAATTGAAATGATTATTACGCGCGGTCACACGTAGCCAAGTTCAGTAGAACAGAATTGGCGAGCAGCACCGTGGGTAATTTTAGGCGAACCATTTGAAGCCATTTTTTACCAGTTCATAACTCAAAAACTGTTCCACCTAAACCTGTCAAATTTGGCTCAAATATTTAGACCCGCTACTTGTATACGTGAATTAAATTTCATGAACACAGCTCAAATGGTTATTTAGATAATGACGTGCGAAAATCGTTAATTTTAACAGGGGGATGACTGATCTATAGACCTTAATTCTAACCCAGTTCTAAATGACCTAGAACGGTGAAATTTGGCATCCAGTCAATTAATTGGGTGTAGATAAAGGAAAAACTCCGAAACTAGTATTTTTTTATCATTTTCTTATAATTTTCCAATAAATAGATTCTACTAGGAACATTTCCTTATAGTGCCTGTAATGTAAGAATAGCAATCAAAGTTGATGACAGCCAGTATTTAGACTCAATGCCTATAAAATATTATATATTATTGCTCTTATTTAAATGTCAGGCGTTACTAGATATTTTCTTTGTTTGTAGACTAGCTTCAATAGTGTTACGTACGCCATCTAAAACGAGATATTTATTATCTTCAAGTATATCTGTAACGACTGCAGTAGTAGTGGCTGAAAACGACTCTCACTTATGTCCTGAAATTTTTAATTTAAACATATTTATTTAGTACTTATAACTAAGAGTACTTGTATAGTCAGCTTCACGCTGTATCCCGCACATAGCAGGGTAGGCAGAGGGAACCTAGTGTTAAGACACTCCGTTCCCCACTTTCTGCCGAATTCTGGAGGCATTGAGTGTTGAGGGGCAGAATTCAACGCCGCGCTTAACCTCGACACCAGAGCGAAGAAATGAAAATATAAATTTAAGTAAATATTTCATCTCCTCGAGTGGGGATCGAACCCACAACCAGTCGATTTTCCAGTCACACCTCGTGCCGCTGCGCCACGACCGGCCTCACTTGTATAGTCGACGATCGTATTTATTAATCTAATCAATCTAGCTTCACGCTTTATCCCTAGCGGGGTAGTTAGAGAGAACGAAGTACCAAACGTTACGTCTCTGCATACCTCTCCGCCTCATCATCAACTTTTTCATGCATAACTTCCGGGGTTTCCTCATGCTTTTTCATAACGTACCTCCAATATCTTTGATACAGTGTTTTCTAAGAAATCATATTTATTATTTTTGGTTGAGGTCAGTTGTGGTGCATAGGTACAAGTGGCTGTAAAAACACTTGGTTGTGGATTTCATCCCTATCCGAAAGCAAATATTTATTTAAATTTATATTTTAATTTCTTCGCTCCGGTGTCAAGGCAAAACACGACTTTGAGTTCCGTCACTCAACATGCAATGCCTGCAAAATTAAGCGAAAAATGGGGAACGGAGATTTTTAACCCTAGGTTCCTCTGCCTCTCCTGCCGTGCTTACTTATTTAAGTTCATATTTGGGTGAACGAGCTTCGCTCGAATGAAGCAGAGGGAATGTAAAAGACATCTAAAAGGTTTTTGTATAGCAGAGAATAAACTCGATAACCAATTAAAAAAGCAGAAAGCATATGAAAACTAGCCAAGTCAGATCTTACACATAAATATAGCCTCCTAAGTTGTAAGAAGATAGGACATTTAAGGTGTTATAAAATATTTTATATTTTTAAAAATTAATTTCAGGACTGACCATTGAACTTGGCACACATTTACATCTCACTTCTTTTATCGCTGAAGTCAACAACCAAGGCATATATCATATTACTGAACTTGGCTCTCATTTTATATTTATGTTGGATGGGATATTTGTTACAAATTAAATAATTGTACATACAAGTTTTTTTTTTGTAAAATAGTTTTAAATCAGAAACGAACAGGTTAAATAAATGTTAAATTGTTTTTTCAAGAGTACTATCATATTTTTTTGCTTCATATTTTTTTCAAAGGCCAGTCGTGTCGCAGGTGCACAAAGTGTGACTGTAAAAAAGACTGGTTGTGGATTGGATCGCCACTCGAGGAGATGAAATATTTATTTAAATTTATATTTCCATTTTTTCGATCTAGTGTCGAGGCAAAGCGCGGCGTTGTGTTCTGCCACTCAACACGCAATGCCTCCAGAGCTCAACAGATAGTGTGGAAGGCAGTGTCTTAACACTAGGTTCCCTCTGCCTACTCTGCTGTGCGCAGGATACAGCGTGATGATTTATTTATTTATTCATATTTTTTTACTCCTACATAGTATGATAGACAGAGAAAACACTCCTTTCCCCATATTTCTATCTTCCACTTTTCGCCGAATTCTCGAGATATTATGTGTGTTTAAAGATATTTATTTCTCAACAAAGACTTTATAGTCACTTACATGAGATTTATGTAATTAATGTTTACAAATTAAAAAATCAGTCATAATATAATACTTGCAAAATGTTCTTCAATCTTGCGTCTTCTTGCTTCACTTAACTTAGTACAAATAAGGTACAAATTTATATAATATTAATTTCTAGTGGGTAGAAATTTTCTTTGAGTATAAAGTTGTAGTTACAATGAGTGATTTTATAATATTTTATAGTAGCATTTTATTTGTATATTTTTGATGATTTATGAAATTATATTAGGATAATTTAGATTTAATAAGTATTAAGAGTATAAAGAGCTAATCACAATAAGCCATTATTTTAAAAATTTATATATAATTATTATTTTTTTTTTATTTTTTT